>JBAIZL010000002.1:39143162-39188162 GCA_036971475.1 Prosapia bicincta
AACATATTTTGAATTTAATAACCGTAGCTATTTTAAAGATATTTTTTTGTAAACTCACAGACAGATAAGCTGGGGGAAACCTAGAAATAATAGACAAAATAGGTTTATACTTTGTAAAATATGTTTTGTTTATTTTGACCTGGTAAACATCTAGGGAATTTTAATATATTAATTCATGCAGAATCATGAATCTGCAGTGAAGCAATACTCCAAGAAACTAGACATATTATACGTCTTTTAGCATTTTTAGTTATTTGAATGTTGTAATACTTTTATTATAGTTTCCACTGTGTTTAGAATCGCTAAATATAGTTTATATGACTTTTTTTATAATACTTTATGTAAATGTATTTAAATAAATTTGTATTTAGTTTAATAACTATATTTTTAAGACTTTGATGTTTTGTAAATACTGTTATACAGTTTCAAGGTTGTATAAATATATAATTATATTCATTGATAAAAATATATTTTGTATTACAGTTTACAGTATTACAGCGGCACAACATATGCGCATACTTACCCAGCTTGTGGGGCAAGACTGCTTTCTTTAGGTACAAAGTAAAAATTGTAACTATGAAAAACTATATAAGTATAAAAACGCCATAAAATTCCAGTTTGGCAATAAAGGTTAGAAAGTTTAATTGCAGTATTTGTGTAATACATTTTGCATTAATGAAACTGGCAAAGCCTATTTGTTTCTTGGCTGCACGGTCTTTCTCCATCTTACTCCACATAGGGTAGTAGAGTAAGCGAACACTTAGCACAATCATTCAATCTAAAGTATTTAAAAAGATATCACTGACAGAAAGAGCTTTCACAATTCCTACTATTAGTTCACACTCTCCGTATGTACATCTTGTTCAAATTTTCAATCATTAATAAAATACTTTTTATTCATCCACTTAAGTTCAAATACATTTGTTAAAACTTGGAAGTGGATGACAACTGGTGTTAATAGAGTTATGTAAAATGCTAATTCATTAATTAAACTTAATGATATAATTTTAGTTTTGTATTGGAGGAAAACCTTTCAAAAAGGGTCAAGGTATGCAGTATAGTTATTCCATCCCATTTAGCTCTACATAAGTGCTATATTATTTCAACAAACAGATGATTTTATGTTATAGGCTGTGTGATAGAACAGCTGTTTCAACACATAGCTCATGTTACTTTATTTATATTATTTTTAATTATTTAAACAAAGCAACTAAAATAAAATGGTTACTTGTTGACCCAAGTAGGAATTGACTTTAAAATATTTTTGTATATATTACTTATTTTAGTAAGGTCAGAGTGTTTAAATATATAGATTTATCATGCATATTATCTTCTATAGAAAATGATTGTTTTACACTGAACAACAAAATATAATATAATTTATGATACTAAATATCTATACTTACGGAGGGTCAGGCTGACTGGGGCAGGTGAGCACAGGAACATCCGGATTCTAGAAACAATTAAAGCACTTGAATCAATTTCCAAAGAACTTTGTTGTGTCTTACAAGCTGAGTGAATGAATGTTGTAAGTATTATTGTTAGACTAAGCAGTGACCAGTTTATCTTATAGAACAAGATATTCCTCAAGATATGGATTATTTCCTAACCCTGATTCACTTGCATCAGTAACCTTTACTAAACTCTTTCTCCTATTAGTTCACACTTTCCCTATAAATATCTTGTTCAAACTTTTAATCCTTAATAAAATCATTTTTATTCATCCACTTAAGCAAAATACATTTTTAAAATCTCGTAACAGATGACACTTAATGTTAATACAGTTTTTTCAAATATTAATTCATTAATTTAATTCTATTTATGAATTTTAATAATTGATTTTGCTTTCTATTTTGCCACATAATATTGTGGGTCTGTCATATGTATATATTTATATTATTTGTAATTATTTAATAAAAATTATATAAAATAAAATTTTGCTTTATTGAAATAAGTAGGAACTGATTTTAAAACTTTTTTTTTGTTACTTGTTTCCTATAAACTTCAGAAATAAATAATGTTAGTGGAAAAATCCAGAATACATTATTCTTCAAGAAGATACTTGTTTGGTTCCCTATATCTTTAATGGTTTCTATTTTAAAATTACATTACTAAACCATTAAAGGTGTGCTTTTACACTTTTAGAACTATACATTCCAAAAGTATGCACTTAGATCTGTATAATTAGGCCAGGATTTAGTACTAGGCCCACTTGGCCTAGGGATGCAAGGCACATGTTAAAAACTATTTTTTCAAGTAACAAGAAACATATTTGTGATAAGGTGAACCGGTTTGATTTTTCTTCTTTTATATAGTTTATAACTGTATGTACTGATAGTAATAGTACCTAGTTAAATTTGGTGAGTGTCATAATGTGAACCTCAAATCATAAAAAAAACTAAAAAAGTTGGAGAAAAGTATTCTCTTTTTTACATTTTACGGTAAAAATAAGCCTATTTGGGTATTTCGATCGTGTCTTAAGTTGGGCATAGAGCTGAGCGAGAGCAGTACTCGCAACATGCACGGCGCCGTAGTGAGCGCTGACTCAGGCTGACTCAAGTCTGACTGTCGCGACAACTTCAATAATCTACTGCTTGCCCTGCGTCGCGTCTGCCCAGCGATAGAGGGCACTGTCAGTGTCACAGTGGTGTGTAGGCAGATAATAAGAGCAGTGAAATTTTTACAGAGGCTTATCAACGTTAAAGTGTATTATGCGTGTTGTGTATTTGTCAGTTATACATAATTAAGTTTTTTTATACGTAATCAAAAGCAGTTATACCGTAAGTACCCTGGCCATTTGATTTGACAATGTCTTGCATATAATCCTAAAGTACTAACCATATAATAACACTGATAATTAATAAATATTCTATTAATAATTAAAAGTTATTTTAAATAGTAGTACTGTATATACTGGCCTACTGCCTATTAGAATATAAATATTATTTTCTGTTGTGAAAATACGACATGCAGACTGCAGTCACTACCGGCATTACCCTACTAAAGAATTTATTTTTACATTTTATAATATTATCTTTTTTGTTATCATTTTTATCTAAAATATTAAAAAGGCAACGATTAAGGAAATAAGTCCAGTTAAACCTTTTTATTCACTCGCTTGCAGTACACAGAAAAAAGTTATCATCCTGAAAGACAGGGAACGCACTGTTTATTTATCGTGCTTGCCGTCCACCTAAATTACTTACTTTATTTAATTTATGTGTACAACCAATTACCAAACTATTTAGTAACTGCTTTTGATTACTTTTTTCTATAGTTTATTTTGTAAATATACCTACATAAAACGCTAAAACATTAACAATATCAAATAATGAGTGACAATAAACAAAAAAAGTTAAGTGGGGCGGCATTCCGCAAACTGGCAAATGAAAAGTGTCTGAAGGAGGATAAGTTGTTAGGCTCAATAAAAAGTGTTGACAGCTATTTTTCAAAAAACGAAAAATCAAATGAAAATAGCCAAAGTGACGACATTGACAACAATGACCAAAGTAATGAAACCTATGACAATCTAAGTCAGTCTAGCAGTAAGACTAAGAACGAAAATAGTGAGGTGCGAATTGTTAACATTTTCGAAGACCATGAAACAGACAGTGACAAATGTTCGAACGATGCTGAAATTAAAATCACTACTGGGGCTAGTGAAACGGTTGTGCAAGTAGACAATGCAAGTGCTGGACTTATAAGTGACGATCCCATTGAATGGATAGTAAATGACCCTATTATTGAAGCTCTGTTAAGGCGTGGTATTAATCAAAACAAGAACTGTGATTTTTCAAACTCCAAAAGGCATTTTGGAGAACAAGTAAGATTTTTGACAGCAAATGCTTTTTAACGTCAATTAGCTAATGGTGAGTTAAGGTCAAGGGATTATTTAGTTTACTATCCTAGCAGTGAGTCTGTTTTCTGTGCTCCATGTAAGCTTTTTGGTTCAAAATATGTAGCAGCTTGTAAATCAAAAGTTTCTACTGAAGGTACATCAGATTGGAAAAATATTGCAATCATTTTGGCCACACAAGAAAACTCTCAAGACTATAAAAATTGTGAGCTAGATCTATTAGCACGAAAAAAGAGCTTAGGAACAATTACTAATCAGTTTGATTCATATGTAGAGGCTGAAATAAAATATTGGAGAAATGTACTTTTGCAGTAGTAAAAAAATTAACAAGCAGAGGCCGCCCCCTTCGAGGCCATGATGAAAAATTTGGTTCATTGCACAATGGAGAATGTATGATGTCATTAGAACTTATAGCTGAATTTGATCCGTTTCTGGCTAACCACATTGAGCGATACGGGAACCCTGGTGCTGGAAAAACGTCTTACCTATCTTCAACCATATGTGATGAAGTTGTCAATTTACTTGCCAGTAAAGTAAAGAAGATTATCTTTGATGATATCAAGAGTGCAAAATATTTCTCTGTAATAGTAGATTCAACCCCAGATATCTCTCACACCGATCAATTGTCCTTTGTAATAAGGTATGTTAGAAAAGATGGTTTACCTGTTGATCGGTTTTTACTATTTATTCCCAATACTGGTCACAAATCAGAGAACTTGGCTGCCGCTGTGTTACAAGTTTTAGAGTCAAATTCCATTGACATAGATGATTGTCGTGGACAATCTTATGACAACGCAAGTAACATGTCTGGGATTTACTCCAGCCTACAAGCTCGTATAAGGAAATTAACCCTAAAGCACTTTATGTCCCGTGTGGTGCACATTCACTAAACTTAGTGGGCACATGTGATGAAAGCTGTTGCCAAGAGGCATGCACGTTTTTTAATTTAGTACAAAATGTATACACATTCTTCACGGCTTCTACAAAACGTTGGGAGAATTTAATGGAACACCAGGTACATAAATGTAATACTATAAAGGCTTTATCTGATACGAGGTGGTATGCACGTGAAGATGCTTGCAGAAGCTTGTGTGAAAACTGGGAAACGGTAATAGAAGTCCTGCATATTTATCAGAACAACCCGTGTGAAAAAACTCTTGCAAAGAAATGAAACTTCTGGCATTCTTAATGGAATGTACAGATTAGAAACTGCATTCATGTTGGAGATATGGACAGTCATATTAGAAATGTTTCAAAAAATAAGTACAACTCTTCAAAGTGTTGATACGTCCATTGAGAAAGTCAACCGACTCTGTGATTCTCTTGTAAACTATATGGACTCTCTTCATGGTATGTTTGATCTATATGAAAAGAAGGCAATGGATCGACGTGAATGGTGTGAGAGTGATTATGACACTTCTCAT
Source organism: Prosapia bicincta (assembly GCA_036971475.1). Classification (NCBI taxonomy): domain Eukaryota; kingdom Metazoa; phylum Arthropoda; class Insecta; order Hemiptera; family Cercopidae; genus Prosapia; species Prosapia bicincta. The sequence continues at coordinate 39,148,443 of JBAIZL010000002.1, forward strand.
AAACGTTTGACCAAGAGAAAATGTCGTCCAGATGAAGGGAGTGGAGAAGAAGTTGTCCTTACAGGGAGAGACAAGTTTAAAATGGAAACTTTTTATGTTAATATTGACAGACTTAAAAGTGAACTAATAAAAAGAAAAGAAGCATATTCTATTATAGCTGACAGATGTTCTGTATTTTCTGACCTTTCAAACAAAGAACCAAGAGACATTATAGAGCATGCAGCCAAACTGCAAAACCATTACAGTAGTGATCTGGAGTCATCCTTTGGAAGTGAGTATGTACATTTTTCAAACTTGATCAAGTTCAATAATTTGATATGCACACCTCTTTCTATGTGCAAGTTACTCAGAGAAGACAACTTGCAGGATACATTTCCTAACATAGATATAGCTTTGAGAATGTATTTGTGTACTGCGGTTAGCAACTGCTCTTTCGTCCCTCAAGAGAATCAAGTCATATCTACGTTCTACCCTCAAAGAAGACAAATTGAATTCTCTTGCAATTCTCAACATTGAAGCTGATATCCTTAACACCAAAGACTTTTGTTTTGAACTATTAATAGAAGAATTTTCTATTAACAAAGCAAGGCGTAAACCTTTAATGTAAGAATAAATGGTTTTAGTCATACGTAGGCTACAAGTTTTGTTTCTGCAATATTTATATAAATATTAAACCTTAAACCACCATATTCCACTTAGAAAGTATATTAAGTCTAATTTTTACATAATGTTTTCATTATAAACTATTATCCAGTTCTTGTTAATATTAAGAGGCTGGAAATATTAATTCTTAATCTTGTGTGTAATAAATAACGCTTTCTAATCTCAAAAGTATCCTTATTTTCAATTGTCTTCACCAACAAATATGAAAGTGAAGTAATGTATGTATATTTTCAAAATATATTTCATTAAAATATAGTGCCCAATATATAGTTATTATTATATATTACTATTTAATATGTACTTTACGTTTATTATTATTGCATTAGGACAGTAAACTATGGTCAGCACGGTAATCGGTAATTGATTTAAACGTAAAATGCATTATTGCATGAATACCAACATATTTTTTAATCTTAAAGCGCATCATTATTAAAAGTTAATTATTTTTTTATTATGCATTTCTTTGAACAGGCATGAAGACGGATTCGTATGGTGTAAATTAAAAGCATTATATTACGTTGGGACGTTTCCAATAAATTCGCGAACTGGGCGCAAAGGGGCGGCCGGCCAAATTGTGCCTAGGGGCAGAAAAACCACTACTTGCAAATATTTGTCAGCCAACGTGTTTCAAGCTAGGTCAGTGTATTGTTCAATGCTGTGAGTCATGGACGAATCCCTTGAAAAATGCACTAACCCAGTGTGAAACACATGTAGTAATTTATATAAAAAATCTCAAGATCTGAGAATATAAAATTGTCTTTTGCAGCAAAATAATACATAAAGAAACAGTTTTGTTGTCTTGATTGAATCAGGACTTTTTAACTTTCAGTGATTCAACACAAAGGTGAGCTATTCTCAACAAAACTGTACACTACTACTACCAAATCTTTATATGAATGTCAACACACCACAAAGCTTTGCTAGTAAATAAAATAGAGAATAAATTGTAGGGAGATCATATGAAACAGCTAATAATAGTCACTAAATACCATCATCAAGAAATGATGTCAATTGTCAATGACTTAAAATGGTAAATGTTATAAATTCAAGAGCAAAAGAAATGCTCATAAATTTACAACAAAATTTAGAACGCACTGAGCTACAATAAAATATTAATTAATTGCTCTTTTGTTTTATTATATCTATATACCCTGAAAGTGAAAATGCCCTTAAAACTACTATTTAAATTTTACACAATTTGTGACAGGATCCACCCACCAAGTGCGTTGAAGCAGTGGACAAAGCGCAACACCCTTTCAAAAATCCTAAACGAGTTGGGTTGAAGTTGCAGTTGTGTTGAGCTCTTGGACAAAGGGACTTGAATTTCAATAAAATGACAGGTTCCCAATTGTACTTTTTAAAAAGCCGAAATGGATAGACACTCCTGCAATATTATGAGTTATAGTCAAAGCTAAGTTAATCAGAAAACCTTGCAAAACTGTTCAGAGTACCATAAGCTGATAAACTTATCATATGCATCAATAGATGGAGCAACAAAAGTAGATTTTAAGATATCACTCTTCAAAGTTTATTTGCTCTGTGTTAGATTAAGGGATTGCCATTTGCTATTTTATTTTTTTCATGACAATCAGATGCTAGAATACTGTGAGGAATGTTTGTACTATAGCTTCAATGTTTATCTACCAGAATTTGCGGTTATCTCAATTTTCAAGAAACGGTGGTTTGTTTAACAAAGGACTTAAGATAGCTGATGAGAAATAAAAAAATATTCAACACAAACCTTTAACCTTCTGACCCTCCGCCTTTTGAAGAGAAGCAGTTGATGGGTCCACTTCCAGTCGTGCATTATACAGCTGGATCTTCCAAGTATCCTGATCATACTGGAACAAACTTTATGAGTTTTGTCCACTTCCAGTCGTGCATTATACAGCTGGATCTTCCAAGTATCCTGATCATACTGGAACAAACTTTATGAGTTTTTTTCAAAAAATTAAGAGTAATGACTTAAAATGGTAAATGTTATAAATTTAAAAGCAAAAGAAATGCTCATAATGTTATAACAAAATTTAGAACGCACTGAGCTACAATAAAATATTAATTAATCACCCTTTTGTTTTATTATATCTATATACCCTGAAAGTGAAAATGCCGTTAAAACTACCATTTAAATTTTACACAATTTGTGACAGGATCTCCCCAGTAGTCAGACTGCCATAATTATCCCTAATAAAAAACTAAATTTTGAAGCCTCTCTTGATTGACTCAAAATTTTGTTTTATATTACTTTTTGATGGTGACTTCAAGAAATACCATTTTAGACAGAATTAATATGGTAAATATTAAACTGAACAGGCTTAGGAAATGCTATTATTTGTAGTTTTTTCAAGATCAAACATAGTAGTGATGAGGGATCAAAGAACTTGCTTGTAAACACATTTATTATATACTTGTATGTATATAAAAGTATTTAACTTTACAAGTATGATTGTATGTTGCAAGTGCGTTGAAGAAGCCAAATCCTGACACAATAGGAGGATATCTTTATGGTTTGTGAATTTACCAATACTGTGAGGCATGTTTGTACTATATCTGATAAGAAATACAAATATATTCTTACACAAACCTTTAACTTCCTGACCCTCCGCCTTTTGAAGAGAAGCAGTTGATGGGTCCACTTCGAGTCACACAATATACAGCTGATTCTTCGAAGTCTCCTGATCCTACTGGAACAAACCTTTATGAGTTTTTTTTCACAAAATTAAGAGTATATGAGTGTGGATTTACTTACCATAGCTTTTTCTTGATAGTCTTTAGTTCTTCTTTGTATGAATGTCTTCTCCAGAAAAATCAACCAAAATTCAGAACAAACACACTTTAACAACTTATGTTATATTACTGGCTTGTGACATATTAATACTAATTTACTTTTTTTTACAAGACTAACAACTAAAAGAGCCCAAATAGCTGAAACAAAAAGTACAAGTTAGTTAATAAATATAATATATTACAACAAAATGAAGAATAACAAGTCCTACAACACCCTAATAGGGGGGGGGGACGCGATCCCTAACTCAATTGGTTGTTTATCCTAAATACTAAGTTTTCCTGAAAAAGAACACAAGTATTAAGAAAAACATTGTATAAATACCTTGTATAACATTGTATAATGTAGATCCATGATGGTCCTTGAAGTTCTGCGTAGTTATATTTGTGGAGAGTATAACTTTTTTTTTCTAGAAATTTAATTATTAAATCTTCTATAGAAAAAAAATTCTGTTAAACCTAAATTTTCCTAAATGTATAAACTAATAGAAATTCCTAATTTCTTTTATAAATTTTATATAAAATTCTAATTCTTCCTATATTTTTGAAAAAAAAATTTTTTAATAAGCTATTACTTTAAGATCTTTAATAGTGAAAAAAAAAGATTGATAAAAACCTATTTATGAAGTTTGTATAGTTTTAATAAATTTGAGCATAAAAAAATATTTAAAATTTGAAATAATCATCTAATATTGAATCCAAAAAGTGTTTGAAATTTTTATTTCAATTTAAAGAGTTTTAAAATATTTGTCTCTTACTCAGTAGAAGTCTGAAGATCTCTGAAAAGTTGAAACAACACACCCAAGTTAGTATAAAAACAATGAACATGTCAGCTGAACATTTAGGACCAAGTGATGAATTTGTATACAAACATATAACGAAACAGAAGTTTGTCAAATATTTTTGTGTTAGTTTAGTGTAATGTAAGTGTAGTGGATTGGAGGGATACAGATTGGAACGTACAACGTAACCGAAATTATTATTATCGCACGGCAGGCCAACAAACTTCCATTCCATTATGAGGACATGTCACCATACCTTATTGTTAGTAGGGAACATAGGCAGAGAGGGCAAACAAGAACTAACTACATCATGCAAAGGGCTTCTCCACCTGCAAGAAACAATTACACCCCTCTCTAACCTCTGTACAACATGAACATGCAGGGAATAAGTAAGGTATAATGAGGGATATGTTAAGCTGACATGTTGGGCACTACCTAAGACTCACCCAGCTGCGACTTTCAAACCTGAAACAGAAAAAAAAACAGTTTTTAAGGGAGTGTCTTTCCATTTGACATAACCGAACTAAAAGTTTGTATATACACTTTATACGCCAATAATTTAATACTGAGTACAACATCAAAACTAATTAGTACTTGAGGATGTTCATAATATCCTGATACTCTATTGACCATAATTTTAAATTTGTATATTTAATATTTATACTTTTTGGTATTTTTTGAAGTCTGAGTGCACAATGGGATGCATTTGCCACAATTGATGTTCTCGTAAAACCATGAAAGTAAGTGCTAAGTCCGAATGCTGTAATATATGTCATAGTGCTCAAACATATTTAATATTTTGGATGTTCTAAACAATTTGAAATATTAGACCACCAATTATTTATTTATTATTTTTTGTTTGAGGAAATATTAAGCTACTGGACCTTGCATGTTTTAAATTTAACACTAAAAATAAAACTTCTCAAACCTGTCACTGAGTATAGAAAATTAGGTTCAATATAACCTATTGATATAACCACATCTTGGAAACTCGAATAATTTCCTATGCACACCAAATTGATATAAATATTTCTTGTGCCTGACTCTTCATTTACTTTCAAATATATAAAATAAGGTCGAATAGGAACAGGGTCGAATATAACGGAAGCTGAAAATATCGGGACTCCAATTCCCAAGACTCTATTGTAGCTTTCGTCTCTTCCGCTACGATGTCTGTTTTTTTTGTAAGCATCAATGGTGTTTTCATAGGATTATTTAAATATTTTCTGTCTTTGCTATTGAGGTATAAATAATGACATCTTGTATATTTCTTCACTAAACACAACCACATTTATGTTTTATAAAACTGGGAATAATGTAATACCAAAGAGTCATGCCGAAGAGAAATTGTGTACAATAATTACGGATAAACTTACCTTATATTTAGGACAATGTCACTTTGTAGCAGTAAAGATGTCTTGTTGATTAAAGTTGCTTTCTGTGTTGTTATTGGTTGAGACTCTTGATAAAATTGGAGACGGTGTCGCACTTTTCTAGTTAAAAAAAACACAAAAATGTTTCAATAAATTGTTCTTATTGCCAATTTATTATTTTCTCCCTGCTCCTAATTTTTTTATGTGTTATTGTTTTTATATGTTTTACTAATTCCTTTTGCTATAAGAAATTAATATTGTTACTAGTATCTTTCATATTTATGACCTAAACATGTACATATTTCTAGAAAAATAAGACAAAAGTAAACTTTATACATTTTTTATAGAAAATGTTTTTTTTTAATCAAGTACTATTTTTAAGTAAAAAACTTTATAAAAACCAATACAATAGCATTTGTTCCAAGAAGCAATATATTTTAAAGATCTCAGTGATAAGTCATGATTGTAAACATTCTATTACCCATCACTCCATTATTCCGCCACACCTGGATTGTAAAAAATATATTGTGTTAAATATAAGGTTTAATATTTTATACATAGTTCTGATTAGTTAAAGGGAGGGAGATAAATGAGAAGTGCCAAAGCATATAAGGATCCATTAAGATTTTTGGTCATTTATCTAACTTAACTCATTGCGACAAACTGCAGTTGGAATTTCTGAAAGTTACAAGCAGCTATATTTTTGTTAAGTCATGCTAATAATATCGAGAGTTTGACAGGATAGTGATTGATTGGTTCATACTGTGCAAAGGGGTGTTACACCCTGCTAAAACAAAATAAATTTAGACTTAAGTTGAAGTATTTCTAATGAATTAAAATTCATGATAGAAAACATTCATGTATATTCAAACATCTATACCAAGAATGAAGACTGGAGAAGAGGCCATTAGAGGTTGGTGAATGAGTCAGATACGCAGCTACCACTCAAGACTATAGTGTCTAAAGATGGCAAGAGAAGAGAAACTACACTATCTATTCCTACTGAGTGGACTACATAAAGACAGTACACATCAGTATAGCCTCAAGACTCCAGAAGGGTAAGTTCGGTTACAAAATCCTTTTTAAAATTCTTTTTCGTTTGCAACTGACAAAATATTAATAACAAATTACATGACATGTAAAAAACAATTTCAAAAACTAAATTTTGTATATAATTTAAATGAATGTTAAATATTATTGACTTAGTTGATAAAAAGCACATTTAAAATATATGAATTACATTTCAAAAGTGTGAAAATTATTAGGCCAATTCATGAGTTCATCAAATATGAAGATATTAAGCAATTAAAATTGTAATTATATGAGGGCTGTTTTTTTTTCAACTTCCGACTGTACCGCTAGACGGCAGGGCGAGCGGCATCGGCCAGTAATGTGTGGCAATCGACTTCGCACCTCTCCCACTACAACCACACTCGTTTTCGGGCGTCCGACCCCATTACCAGTTTATCCAGTGACACAAAAACATGGCTACCTTGATAGAATCTACCGCCAAGTGTGAGTTGCGAAGTGTCATTCGTTTCTTGCAAGCTGAAGGTTATCCGCAGCAGAAATTCACCTTAGAATGAAACGAGTATACGGTGAAAGCTTTATGAGTGACAGTGCAGTGCGTGATTGGTGTAGGAAATTTAAAGATGAACGAGTTGACATTCATGATGAAGGGGGCCAAGGACGAAAGTCGATCGCAAACGAAGACCTCGTTGAACGAGTTGACCAAAGTGTAAGAAGCAATCGGAGGTTTACGATTACGGAGCTATTTAATCAGTTTCCTGATATTTCAAGGTCAGCCCTATTCACTATCGTAACTGATAAGCTACAAAAAACTTTGTGCTCGATGGGTGCCGAAGATGTTGACTGATGATCACAAAGCTCGGCGAATGGCGTCAGCAAGGTCTTTTCTGAATCGTTACGAAGCTGATGGCGATGTTTTCTTGAACAAAATCATGACAGGAGATGAGACATGGGTTCTGTACGACACCCCAGAAACGAAACAGCAGTCCCAACAATGGATGCATTCAAACTCTCCAAACAAACCCAAAAAATTCAAAAAAACGTTCAACAACAGAAAGATTATGGCCACCGTGTTTTGGGATCAAAAAGGTGTTTTGCTTGTGGACTTTTTAGAGCCAGGGACCACAATCAATGCAGAATGATACTGTGGTACGTTATAACGTTTGCGGAGAGCTATCCAGAACAAAAGGAGAGGAATGCTCACATCAGGAGTTGTGCTCATTCATGACAACGTCCGTCCTCACAGTGCTGCTTTGACGAAACGTCTTCATGACGGGTTTAAATGGGACGTTTTTGACCATCTGGCGTATAGCTCTGATTTAGCGCTGAGCGACTATCACCTTTTCCCGGAACTGAAGATGATGCTAGGAGGGCAGAGCTTCTGAACTGATGACGCGCTGCAAGTCGCCGTGAAAACCCATCTCAAATCACTGGCGGCAAACTTCTATGAAAGAGGTATTAAGAAGCTTGTACACAGGTATGAAAAAAGGCCTCAATTTAAAAGGCGATTATGATGAAAAGTAACTAATAATGTACCTAACTCTTGATAATAAATTTATTTAATTACTCTCACTAGTTTTATTTTTATACCACATTGGAAGTTGTTAAAAAAACAGCCCTCGTATGTTGTATGATTTGTAATAGTAAAAGGTATTGCATTGAATTTGATAAGGGCTTTGAAGATATCAAAAGGTTTTTTTTTGTTATTGTCGATACCAGAAACATATCTTATTGAAAATAGGAAAAATGCTTGATGCTACAAATTGAAATTGTGTTATATTTACTAGAAAGTAAGAAGATATTTTATTCGTAACATTTATTTGGGTAAATTGTAAAAACCCTTTAGGGATGAATTGCCCTAAATTTATTTCCCTGTGACTTTGGGCAAATAAATGCTCACTTGAATATATATAAACACAACTTTACACACAATCAGTGATTTAAATAAATCTTTCCAATAACCAAGAAATATTCATTCCATTATATATTCTTTGATTTTTAAATTTAAAAAAATAAATTTAATTCCTTTAAATTTTAAAAAATGTTGGTTGATGTAATCATCTTGAATTCACTGACTAAAATATATTTAAAAAGTACTTGACTAACTAAGGTAATGAAACGCGTGAACAAGTAAGCCATTACGTATTCACTTAGTTAAGTACTTTTTAAATATATTTTTATATGAGATTTTAAAAATTTCAAAATTTGTGCATATTTGAATTTTAATTCTAATATGAAGTAAATTAACTAAGTAGTGGAAGACCGGGCAAAGTGATTTTTCGATATAATTTCCTATCTTGATTTACTGAAGGTCTAAGGGCCTAATATGTGAACTAAATGAAGGAAACACAAATGAAGCGTCACCACAAGACCCAGCACCATAGTGTCGTTTCAAGCACAAGACTGTGTGTTGTTCGAATTTGTTGCTTCTGAAAAAACATTCAAGTTATTTTCTTTGAAAAAACTTGTATATTACAAGCTTAATTGACTGCTTATTTCTTTCCATTTCCATAACATTTCTTGCAAAATAAAAAATTTAACGATTATGGGTAATTTCATTACTTTAAAACTTGTGCAGGCCGGGTAAAGTGGATTACTATTTACTTTGCCCAGATATATTTTATGCATGTATACTTCACTCATCATACAATGAAACTAACAAATAAATTATTTAAAACAAACTGAAACCAAATTTGGTTTTCAGATGGTATACAAATATGATGGAAGACAAGCCAAACTAGATGGTCTGAAGAAAATTTAAAATTAGCCATAAAATCTATTGAAGATGGTTTCAATTCCATTTCAGGGTTGTCAAAATCTTACAGTATTCTTTTAGCCACTCTTAGCAAGAAATGGGATTTAAGGAATTCTTACAAAGGAAAAAACCCATATAAAATTGTCAATAATAAGAAAAAACTCACAGTTTTAAAAGAGAAAAGAGATTACCATTGTTTAATTTTCCAGGAAAAATAAGAAAACCCCTCTGGATGATTGGATACAGTGTGAGCATTGTCTTGAAGAGCCTCATGAAGATTGTGTCAGACTGTTGTAGATTAGGATCATATTTCGTTGACTATTGTATCAACAAATAAAATTGACACACAATATAATTTCTTTTGATTCTACTTATTGTTAAAAATTTAAAGAGTGTAAAGTATATAGCTTTAAATTTTGTGACGTAATGTGTACTCTTAAATTAAAGAGTTATTTTGTGAAATTAAATGTTACAGAGATATTTTGTGCTTGTGTGCATTTTATCCCACCATTTTTCAATTTTCAGGTTAATGAGTACAAAATTCACATTGCCTGGGTTACATTATTCACTTTGCTTAGGGTACCTGGGCAAAGAGAATAATTGACATTTATATATAAATGATTTATTTACAGCCCTGTTTTTTAGATTAGTAAATAACTATTTTCCTATCAATAGATGATGTATTTTAGATGATATTTAACACTATGACAGAATCTTTTTTACTTTATTCAAGATTTGTCAGCGGTTTAAAAAAAAGTTATCCACTTTACCCTGGCCTCCAAACAATAAATGTTCAAGATATATTAGATACATTAATGACAGTTAATCTCAAAGTAAAAAATGGTTATTTCATAATACAAATACAATTTTATGATCTTACAAATAAACATTTGTGCTAAAAGAGTAGGTAAGAGAAATTTCCAAAATATATACCTGATATTCAGCCCAATGACACAGTTTCGAGCAGTACAGATGTAGTCTATGATTAAAGTTGCTATTAATTGGTAAGGCTGCTGGTATTGGATTGGTGAATCTTCATTCATCATTTTCTAGCAAATCAAAACACAAATTTTGTCAATATAACCAAATGCTTTGACTATTATGCTGATTTATATAACAGAACAAATGTATGCTAGTTAGAACATTATACCAATTCTCAAAAAGGCTGATTCCAGAAGACTGACTATGGTAGGATAATTAGTAAACTAGAAAATATTTGTTTTATAACTAAGAGAAAAAACTGTGATTACAAGATTTAATCTGTCCTTTTATTTATGAAGATTACCTCTCACAAACACCTTTCCTTAAAGAATGCAAGAATGTGATTTATGGTTTTGTGGGTTCTAGTATAAGCAGCTGTGTAGTATGGCTAGTTTCTTTCAAATGGATGGCTGGACTTCAAGTTTATGAAACTTACAGTTTTTGTGTTGTACATTTTTAGGTTTTTATAGATAATACGAAATGCGAAAAAAAACAGCATACACATAACACAACAAAAAATAATAACACAAACACAAAAATATATAACACTTACATGTCACGACAACACATCACAAAAAGTAGCTTCCACGTTTTGCAAACTTAGATACACAGTATTATTCACAACATCCAACACAAATAAAAACACCTACACAGTTCAAAAACATACCAGGATAAACACAACAGGGCAGGCGTATACAAGATTACATGCAACAACTGCCCCAGCTTTTACAAGCACAAACAGGGAGAACATTTACCACAAGACATGAAGAACACATAAAACAGACAAGAGATACAACCTACAACAAATTTGGACACACACATACAAAACACACTAAAAGCAAAAGAAATGCTCATAATTTTACAACAAAATGTAGAATGCACTGAGCTACAATAAAATATTAATTAATCACTCTTATGCTTTATTATATCTATATACCCTTAAAGTGAAAATGCCCTTAAAACTACAATTTAAATTTTACACAATTTGTGACAGGATCCCCCTCCCCAATAGTCAGACTGCCATAATTATCCCTACCAAAAAACTAATATCTGAAACCTCTCTTGATTGACTCAAAGTTTTGTTTTATATTACTTTTTGATGGTGACTTCAAGAAATACCACTTTAGACAGAATTAATATGGTAAATATTAAACTCAACAGGCTTAGGAAATACTATTATTTGTAGTTTTTTTCAAGATGTGAGAAACCATTTAATAATATAGAAGATACTGTTTGAAGGATGGAGATGTAAGAAAATGTACAAAGCCAAATCCTGACACAATAGGAGGATATCTTTATGCTGTGTGAATTTACCAACTGTGAATTTACTGTGAAGAATGTTTGTACTATATCTGATAAGAAATACAAATATATTCTTACACAAACCTTTAACTTCCTGACCATCTGCCTTTTAAAGAGAAGCAGTTGATGGGTCCACTTCCAGTCACACAATATACAGCTGATTCTTCGAAGTCTCCTGATCCTACTGGAACAAACCTTTATGAGTTTTTTTTCACAAAATTAAGAGTATATGAGTGTGGATTTACTTACCATAGCTTTTTCTTGATAGTCTTTAGTTCTTCTTTGTATGAATGTCTTCTCCAGAAAAATCAACCAAAATTCAGAACAAACACACTTTAACAACTTATGTGATATTACTGCCTTGTGATATATTAATACTAATTTACTTTTTTTTTACAAGACTAACAACTAAAAGAGCCCAAATAGCTGAAACAAAAAGTACAAGTTAGTTAATAAATATAATATATTACAACAAAATGAAGAATAACAAGTCCTACAACACCCTAATAGGGGGAGGGGACGCGATCCCTAACTTAATTGATTGTTTATCCTAAATACTAAGTTTTCCTGAAAAAGAACACAAGTATTAAGAAAAACATTGTATAAATACCTTGTATAACATTGTATAATGTAGATCCATGATGGTCCTTGAAGTTCTGCGTAGTTACATTTTTGGAGAGTAAGACTGTGTTTTTTCTAGAAATTTAATTATTAAATCTTTTATAGAAAATAAATTCTGTTGAAACCTAAATTTTCCTAAATAAATTTTCCTACATGTATTAAATAATGGAAATTCATATTTTCCTTTCTAAATTTTATAAAAATTCTAATTCTTCCTATATTTTTGAAAAAAATATTTCATTAATAAACTATTACTTTAAGATCTTTAATAGTAAAAAAAAAACATTGATAAAAACCTATTTATGAAGTTTGTATAGTTTTAATAAATTTGAGCATAAAAAAATATTAAAAATTTTGAAATAATCATCTAATATTGAATCCAAAAAGTGTTTGAAATTTTTATTTCAATTTAAAGAGTTTTAAAATATTTGTCTCTTACTCAGTAGAAGTCTGAAGATCTCTGAAAAGTTGAAACAACACACCCAAGTTAGTATAAAAACAATGAACATGTCAACTGAACATTTAGGACCAAGTGATGAATTCGTATACAAACATATAACGAAACAGAAGTTTGTCAAATATTTTTGTGTTAGTTTAGTGTAATGTAAGTATTGTGGATTGGAGGGATACAGATTGGAACATACAACGTAACCGAAATTATTATTATCGCACGGCAGGCCAACAAACTTCCATTCCATTATGACGACATGTCACCATACCTTATTGTTAGTAGGGAACATAGGCAGAGAGGGCAAACAAGAACTAACTACATCATGCAAAGGGCTTCTCCACCTGCAAGAAACAATTACACCCCTCTCTAACCTAAGTATAACATGAACATGCAGGGAATAAGTAAGGTATAATGAGGAATATGTTAAGCTGACATGTTGGGCACTACCTAAGACTCACCCAGCTGTGACTTTCAAACCTGAAACAGAAAAAAAACAGTTTTTAAGGGAGTGTTTTTCCATTTGACATAACCGAACTAAAAGTTTGTATATACACTTTATACGCCAATAATTTAATACTGAGTACAACATCAAAACTAATTAGTACCTGAGGATGTTCATAATATCCTGATACTCTATTGACCATAATTTTAAATTTGTATATTTAATATTTATACTTTTCGGTATTTTTTGAAGTCTGAGTGCACAATGGGATGCATTTGCCACAATTGATGTTCTCGTAAAACCATGAAAGTAAGTGCTAAGTCTGAATGCTGTATTATATGTCATAGTGCTCAAACATATTTAATATTTTGGATGTTCTAAACAATTTGAAATATTAGACCACCAATTATTTATTTATTATTTTTTGTTTGAGGAAATATTAGGTTACTGGACCTTGCATGTTTTAAATTTAACACTAAAAATAAAACTTCTCAAACCTGTCACTGAGTATAGAAAATTAGGTTCAATATAACCTATTGATATAACCACATCTTGGAAACTCGAATCATTTTCTTTGCATACCATATTGATATAACCACATCTTGGAAACTCGAATAATTTCCTATGCACACCAAATTGATATAAATATTTCTTGTGCCTGACTCTTCATTTACTTTCAAATATATAAAATAAGGTCGAATAGGAACAGGGTCAAATATAACGGAAGCTGAAAATATTGGGGCTCCAATTCTCAAGACTCTATTGTAGCTTTTGTCTCTTCCGCTACGATGTCTGTTTTTTTTGTAAACATCAATGGTGTTTTCATAGGATTATTTAAATATTTTCTGTCTTTGCTATTGAGGTATAAATAATGACATCTTGTATATTTCTTCACTAAACACAACCACATTTATGTTTTATAAAACTGGGAATAATGTAATACCAAAGAGTCATGCCGAAGAGAAATTGTGTACAATAATTACGGATAAACTTACCTTATATTTAGGACAATGTCACTTTGTAGCAGTAAAGATGTCTTGTTGATTAAAGTTGCTTTCTGTGTTGTTATTGGTTGAGACTCTTGATAAAATTGGAGACGGTGTCCTCTTCATTATGTTAACATTATCCTCTTGGAGCACTTTTCTAGTTAAAAAAAACACAAAAATGTTTCAATAAATTGTTTTTATTGCCAATTTGTTACTTTCTCTCTGCTCCTAATTTTTTTATGTGTTATTGTTTTTATATGTTTTACTAATTCCTTTTGCTATAAGAAATTAATATTGTTACTAGTATCTTTCATATTTATGACCTAAACATGTACATATTTATAGAGAAACCAGACAATAGTAAACTTTATAGTTTTTTTATAGAAAATGTTTTTTTTTTTTAATTAAGTACTATTTTTAAGTAAAAAACTTTATAAAAACCAATACAATAGCATTTGCTCCAAGAAGCAATATATTTTAAAGATATCACTGATAAGTTATGATTGTAAACATTCTATTACCCATCACTCCATTATTCCGCCACACCTGGCTTGTACAAAAATATATTGTGTTAAATATAAGGTTTAATATTTTATACATAGTTCTGATTAGTTAAAGGGAGGGAGATAAATGAGAAGTGCCAAAGCATATAAGGATCCATTAAGATTGTTGGTCATTTATCTAACTTAACTCACTGCGACAAACTGCAGTTGGAATTTCTGAAAGTTACAAGCAGCTATATTTTTGTTAAGTCATGCTAATAATATCGAGAGTTTGACAGGATAGTGATTGATTGGTTCATACTGTGCAAAGGGGCGTTACACCCTGCTAAAACAAAATAAATTTAGACTTAAGTTGAAGTATTTCTAATGAATTAAAATTCATGATAGAAAACATTAATGTATATTCAAACATCTATACCAAGAATGAAAACTGGAGAAGAGGCCATTAGAGGTTTGGTGAATGGGTCAGATACGCAGCTAACACCCAAGACTATAGCGTCTAAAGATGGCAAGAGAAGAGAAACTACACTATCTATTCCTACTGAAGTGGATTACATAAAGACATTACACATCAGTATAGCTTCAAGACTTCAGAAGGGTAAGTTCGCTTACAAAATCCTATTTAAAATTCTTTTTCCTTTGCAACTGACAAAATAATAATAACAAATTACATGACATGTAAAACACAATTTCTAAAACTAAATTTTTTATATAATTTAAATGAATGATAAATATTATTGGCTTAGTTGGTAAAAAGCTCATTTAAAATTTCTGAATTACATTTCAAAAGTGTGAAAATTATTAGGCCAATTCATAGGTTCATCAAATATAAAGATATTAAGCATTAAAAATTGTAATTATATGTTGTATGATTTGTAATAAAAGGTTTTCTTTTATCTTAGATCAATTTATTGCATTGAATTTGATAAGGGCTTTGAGGATATCAAAAGGTTTTTTTTGTTATTGTCAATACCAGAATCATATTTTATTGAAAATAGAAGAAATGCTTGATGCTACAAATTGAAATTGTGTTATATTTACTAGAAAGTAAGAAGATATTTTATTCGTAACATTTATTTGGGTAAATTGTAAAAACCCTTTATGGATGAATTGCCCTAAATTTATTTCCCTGTGACTTTGGGCAAATAAATGCTCACTCGAATATATAAACACAACCTTACACACTATCAGGGATTTAAATAAATCTTGCAATAACCAAGAAATATTCATTCCATTATATATTCTTTGATTTTTAAATTAAATAAAAATAAATTTAATTCCTTTAAATTTTTAAAACTGTTGGTTGATTTAATCATTTTGAATTCACTGATTAAACTATATTTAAAAAGTACTTAACTAAGATACCTACCATTGGTAGAGGGTTAGCTTTGTAAATGGAACTAAGGTAATGAAACGCATGAACAAGTAAGCCATTACGTATTCACTTAGTTAAGTACTTTTTAAATATAGTTTTATAAGAGGTTTTAAAAATTTCAAAATTTGTGCATATTTGAATTTTAATTCTAATATGAAGTAAATTAACTAAGTAGTGCAAGTCCGGGCAAAGTGATTTTTCAATATAATTTCCTATCTTGATTTACTGAAGGTCTAAGGGCCTAATATGTGAATTAAATGAAGGAAACACAAATGAAGCGTCACCACAAGACCCAGCACCATAGTGTCGTTTCAAGCACAAGACTGTGTGTTGTTTGAATTTGTTGCTTCTGAAAAAATATTCAAGGTATCTACTTTGGAAATTTTCTGAGACGAAATGATGAAAAAACTTTTTTGTTATAAGGTTACTTTACTGCTTATTTGTTTCCCTTTCCATAGCGTTTTTTGCAAAATAAAATGTTTATAGATAATGGGTAATTTCATACTTTTTTAAAAATTGTGCAGGCCGGGCAAGGTGGATTACTATTTACTTTGCCCAGATATATTTTATGCATGTATACTTCACTCATCATACAATGAAACTAACAAATAAATTATTTAAATCTTATTGAAACCAAATTTGGTTTTCAGATGGTATACAAATATGAATGGAAGACAAGCCAAGCTAGATGGTCTGAAGAAAATTTAAAATTAGCCATAAAAGTATTCTTTTTGCCACTCTTAGCAAGAAATGGGATTTAAGGAATTCTTACAAAGAAAAAAACCATACCAATTGTCAATAATAAGAAAAAACTCACATTTTTAAAAGAGAAAAAAGATTACCATTGTTTAATTTTCCAGGAAAATTAAGACAACCCCCTCTGGATGATTGGATACAGTGCGGGCATTGTCTTGAATATCCTCATGAAGGTTGTTCAAACTGTTGTGGATTGGGATCATATTTCTTTGATTTATGTATCAACAGATAAAGTTGACACACAATATAATTTCTTTTGATTCTACTTATTGTTAAAAATTTAAAGAGTGTAAAGTATATAGCTTTAAATTTTGTGGCGTAATGTGTACTCTTAAATTAAAGAGTTATTTTGTGAAATTAAATGTTACAGAGATATTTTGTGCTTGTGTGCATTTTATCCCACCATTTTTCAATTTTCAGGTTAATGAGTACAAAATTCACATTGCCTGGGTTACATTATTCACTTTGCTTAGGGTACCTGGGCAAAGAGAATAATTGAAATTTATATATAAATGATTTATTTATATTCCTGTTTTTTTAGATGAGTAAATAACTATTTTCCTATCAATAGATGATGTATTTTAGATGATATTTAACACTATGACAGAATCTTTTTTACGTTATTCAAGATTTGTCAGCGGTTTAAAAAACATTTATCCACTTTACCCTGGTCTCCACACATTAAATGTTTAAGACATATTAGATACATAATGACAGTTAATCTCAAATTAAAAAATGGTTATTTTATAATACAAATAAAAATTTGTGATCTTACAAAAAATACAGTTGTGCTAAAAGAGTAGGTAAGAGAAATTTCCAAAAAATATACCTGATATTCAGCCCAATGACACAGTTTCGAGCAGTACAGATGTAGTCTATGATTAAAGTTGCTATTAATTGTTAAGGCTGCTGGCATTGGAATGGTGAATTTTCATTCTGATATTCGTCATTTTCTAGCAAATCAAAACACAAATCTTGTCAATATAACCAAATGCTTTGACTATTATGCTGACTTATATAACAGAACAAATGTATGCTAGTTAGAACATTATACCAATTCTCAAAAAGGCTGATGCCAGAAGACTGACTATGGTAGGATATTTAGTAAACTAGAAAATATTTGTTTTATAACTAAGAGAAAAAAACTGTGATTACAAGATTCAATCTGTCCTTTTATTTATGAATCTTACTTGTTACAAACACCTTTCCTTAAAGAATGCAAGCATGTGATTAATGGTTCTACCATAATTATCAATTATGTATTGATAATACATAATGCGCAAAAACAACATACACATAACACAACAAACAAAAAATGACACACAAACTAAAAAATATATAACACTTGCATGTCGCGACAACACATCACATTGACTCACTAAAACTTAATTACAAAGTATTATTCACAACAACAAACACAAATAAAAACACTTATACAGTTCAAAAACACACCAGGATAAACACAACAGGGCAGGCGTATACAAGATTACATGCTACAACAGTCCCAGCTTTTACATAGCACAAACAGGGAGAACATTTACCACAAGATACGAAGAGCACTTAAAACAGATAAGAAAGACACAATCCACATCAAATTTCGCCACTCACATACAAAACATACACAGACTGACATAGTCACCAATCTAAAAATTGTACATTACATCAATAAATGCAAAAAACTTAACACTGTAGAAATCTATGAGATATATAAACACCATAAATACTACCACAACACATTCTAAATGACAAAACACACTCCCAATCAAACACTATATTTGAGCACCTATAATTAACAACTACTCTATGAACAATAACACTCCACAGAACAAAAATTCATCACAGACTCACACCAACACAACACACCTGAGCAACAGTCTTGCCAGTAATTCACAGCATTGAAAAATGTGCTGATCTAGCGCAAAACGCGTCTGCAGAATAAATCCGTAAGTAGTGGTTTTTTTGCAAAGATAATACATACAAGTGTTATTGAAGTTTATATTTCTTTTAAAATCTATACGTTTTTTGAATCTTGTGTTGAATGATTCAAACGCTTTTGGACAATGTATAAACTGGGACAGATGTTATACATTGTTTTGTAGATTTCGGATAGACTGTACTTGACTGTTTGCTATTTAGGGACTATAAGTTACTTCAAGTACATGTTTGTCGTTTGTATAATAATATGTGAGTTTTCTAACGGCAGAAGTAACTTTGTGTGTTTTTGTTATTTTATGAGGCAGAGACGTATTTTTTGTTTGTTTTGTATTCCAAATTTTAGATGGTTTGAAGGTTTTGTTTATTTTTAATTTTGTTGAGTATGTTGTAATATGAGCATGTGTGAATCTGTGCTTATAATCATATTTTATTGAGTCAAGTTCTTATGCATAGAATTATTTCGAAACACGTCGGCAAGTAAGCGCTTGAGACTGAGATTTGTTCAGCTAAACATGCAGTGGCTCATATATAGTCTGTATCTAGTAACTATTTATTGTATTAAATTTTATTATTTTATGTATTCAACATTTTTTTTATTATGTAGAAAAAATCTGTTATTATTTGAAATAATAAAACTGTTTTTTTCACAAACATACTTTCGAAAACTAATAAAGTATTAGTTTTATAAATAATTATATATTAATTATGTTACTTTATTTGAAAAATGACTAAGAATAATTTAATACTAAGGAGTGCAGGTTTTCCAATTGCTAGTGTACAAAAACCTAAATCTAAAAAAACTTCAGAAAATTGTATGAAATAAATTCACACAATAAGAGTTTATGTACATAAATATTCCTTGTAAATTTTTAACTTAGAATATTATTTAACACAATTTTTTCATAAAACAATTAGTAAAATTGTTAACTAAAAAAAATGTTGTATCCTTTGTTAAATTTAAGCAAATGTGTAAACTTGTATAACTTTATACATTTCGTAATCTTATTAAATTCATTTTCTTTTTACATAAATTAACTTAAGAAGAATATGTTTTCATAATCTCTACATTTTGGTAACATAATATTATAAGTTGTACATTATTGTATAACACAATCAAATATTCATAATCTAGAAGATTTTTTATTATTCAGGAATTCCTTCAACATATATAACATGATTCTAAAAACTAACAAAAGTTTGAAAATTAAAATATCAAATAAAAATGTAGGCTGTAGTTGTTTGTTTACTTACTCATATTAAGTAATTATTCTCTTCATGTCCTTTTGTAATTTGGATCCAGTTACAATTTAAACAACTGCAGAATATGAATGTCTTCTAAGCACCAACAAATCCAGCTCCACCAAGACTTTAGAACAGTGCACTTTTTTATTGTCTTAATATGGTAGCAAGGATTTCGAGGTTATTTATGATAATTTTAATCAAGGGGCAGAAACTACCTGCTTGTGGGTAGATAGTACACACAGATAGATTGTAAGCCTTTTTAACAATGTAGATTAGAGTAAATTAGATCCCAACCACAAATGACAGACGCACTACGACTATCTGTGTCACCTTTTTTAATCTCATCAGTCAAGAATGGGAACAATACATATAATGACTACAATACCTAAGCATATTTTTTAGCACCCAATTCTAATGAATGTGTAAAGTAACAAATTTTCCCTAATAACAGAATCACAAATAATAGATTATAATATTCCTAAATATCTCTAGTGAATTCCAAGAAAAAACCTCACTAATTACTCTTGACTCACAACATCAAAAATGGAAGTTCTGGGCAAAACTATCAGCTTGCACGTAGGTAATCTACAAAAACTGATAGTCAGCCTTTTAAACAATGTAGTTTACACTACATTGAAGTCAAACAAGTCACAGATGCCCTACGACTATCTGTGTCACATTTTTTAATCTCATCAGTCAAGATTGGGAACAATACTTGTAAAGACTACAATACCTATGCAAAATTTTGCTGTATTACTCCCTAAATTATATTTTGTTTAAACATCAATTACTGCGTATTTATAATTACAAACAGTTCCTAATATTTTCTTCGCGTATCCTGAAACAAATATGAAATTTTCTATTCCAAACTCTAGAGCAAAACAACTTTCTTTTTTAGCACCCAATTCTAATGAAATTTGTAAAGTAACAAATTTTCCCTAATAACAGAATCACAAATAATAGATTATAATATTCCTAAATATCTCTAGTGAATTCCAAGAAAAAACCTCACTAATTACTCTTGACTCACAACATCAAAAAAGGAAGTTCTGGGCAAAACTATCAGCTTGCACGTAGGTAATCTACAAAAACTGATAGTCAGCCTTTTAAATAATGTAGTTTACACTACATTGAAGTCAAATAAGTCACAGATGCCCTGCGACTATCTGTGTCACATTTTTTAATCTCATCAGTCAAGATTGGGAACAATACTTGTAAAGACTACCATACCTAAGCAAAATTTTGCTGTATTACTCACTAAATTATATTTTGTTTCTTCATTCATTACTCCATACATATAATTATTAACAGTTCCTAATATTTTCTTAGTGCACCCTGAAACAAATATGAAATTTTCTATTCCAAACGCTAAAGAAAAATAACTTTCTTTTTTAGCACCCAATTCTAATGAATTCTGTAAAGTAACAAATTTTCCCTAATAACAGAATCACAAATAATAGAT
Organism: Prosapia bicincta; assembly: GCA_036971475.1. NCBI lineage: Eukaryota > Metazoa > Arthropoda > Insecta > Hemiptera > Cercopidae > Prosapia > Prosapia bicincta. Next base: position 39,169,885 of record JBAIZL010000002.1, read on the forward strand.
TATAATATTTCTAAATATCTCTAGTGAATTCCAAGAAAAAACCTCACTAATTACTCTTGACTCACAACATCAAAAATGGAAGTTCTGGGCAAAACTATCAGCTTGCACGTAGGTAATCTACAAAAACTGATAGTCAGCCTTTTAAACAATGTAGTTTACACTACATTGAAGTCAAACAAGTCACAGATGCCCTACGAACATCTGTGTCACATTTTTTAATCTCATCAGTCAAGATTGGGAACAATACTTGTAAAGACTACAATACCTAAGCAAAATTTTGCTGTATTACTCCCTAAATTATATTTTGTTTAAACATCAATTACTGCGTATTTATAATTACAAACAGTTCCTAATATTTTCTTTGCGTATCCTGAAACAAATATGAAATTTTCTATTCCAAACTCTAGAGCAAAACAACTTTCTTTTTTAGCACCCAATTCTAATGAAATTTGTAAAGTAACAAATTTTCCCTAATAACAGAATCACAAATAATAGATTATAATATTCCTAAATACCTCTAGTGAATTCCAAGAAAAAACCTCACTAATTACTCTTGACTCACAACATCAAAAAAGGAAGTTCTGGGCAAAACTATCAGCTTGCACGTAGGTAATCTACAAAAACTGATAGTCAGCCTTTTAAACAATGTAGTTTATACTACATTGAAGTCAAACAAGTCACAGATGCCCTGCGACTATCTGTGTCACATTTTTTAATCTCATCAGTCAAGATTGGGAACAATACTTGTAAAGACTACTATACCTAAGCAAAATTTTGCTGTATTACTCCCTAAATTATATTTTGTTTAAACATCAATTACTGCGTATTTATAATTACAAACAGTTCCTAATATTTTCTTTGCGTATCCTGAAACAAATATGAAATTTTCTATTCCAAACTCTAGAGCAAAACAACTTTCTTTTTTAGCACCCAATTCTAATGAAATTTGTAAAGTAACAAATTTTCCCTAATAACAGAATCACAAATAATAGATTATAATATTCCTAAATATCTCTAGTGAATTCCAAGAAAAAACCTCACTAATTACTCTTGACTCACAACATCAAAAAAGGAAGTTCTGGGCAAAACTATCAGCTTGCACGTAGGTAATCTACAAAAACTGATAGTCAGCCTTTTAAACAATGTAGTTTACACTACATCTAAGTCAAACAAGTCACAGATGCCCTGCGACTATCTGTGTCACATTTTTTAATCTCATCAGTCAAGATTGGGAACAATACTTGTAAAGACTACAATACCTAAGCAAAATTTTGCTGTATTACTCCCTAAATTATATTTTGTTTAAAAATTAAATACTTCGTCCATATAATTACTAACAGTTCCTAATATTATCTTAGTGCATCCTGAAACAAATCAGTGATTCCCTTTTAATAACACTTAAAAAAAAAAACAATTATTTTTTCCTACCACCCTATTACTAATGAATTCTAAAAAACTAACAGCTTTTTCCTAATACTAACAGAAGGACAAATAATGGATTATAATAATCCTAAAATATCTCTAGTGAGTCCCAAGAAAAAACCTCACTAATTACTCTTGACTCACAAGATCAAAAAAGGAAGTTCTGGGCAAAACTATCAGCTTGCACATAGCTAATCTACAAAAACTGATAGCCAGCCTTTTAAACAATGTAGTTTACACTACACCGAAGCCAAACCAGGAGTCACAGATGCCCTACGAACATCTGTGTCACATTTTTTAATCTCATCAGTCAAGAATGGGAACAATACTTGTAATGACTACAATACCTAAGCAAAATTTGCGATATCACTCACTAAATTACATTTTGTTTAAACATTAATTATTGCGTACATTTAATATCTATAAGTTTCTAATATTTTCTTTGTGTATCCTGAAACAAATATGTCATTTTGTTTCCAAACTCTAAAGAAAAAAATTGTTTTTTCTAGCAATATATCCTAATGAATTCTTAAAATGTAACAACTTTTCCCTAATACTAACAGACACACAAATAATAGATTATAGTAATCCTACAATACCTCTAGTGAATCCCAAGAAAAATCCTTAGTAATTACTCTTGAGTAACAAGGTCAAAAAAGGAAGTTCTGGGCAAAACTATCAGCTTGCACGTAGCTAATCTACAAAAACTGATAGCCAGCCTTTTAAACAATGTAATTTACAATACAATGAAGCTAAACCATGAAGTGACAGATGCCCTGCGAATATCTTTGTCATATTTTTAATCTCATCAGTTAAGAATGGGAACAACTATTTTAACGACTACAATACCTAAGTAATTTTGGTGTGTTTAGTCAGTAAATGATATTTTCTTTAGACATCAACTACTGTGTCTACATAATATATATCAGGACCTAATATCATTTTTATGTATCTTAAACAAATGTCATTTCCTTTATCGTTATACTAAAGAATAAAAATTACTTGTATTTTCCCTAGCATAACCTATCTTAGCTATTTCTGAAACAAAACCCGCTAATTTTTCTCTGACATTAATTGAAATAGATAAATAATTATTCTAACTATTTTAATATAATAACTCTAAGACCACTTTAGTGAATCACAGAATAACATCTCACGTGAATATGGAATCAACAAAAACCCAAAATAACAGTTGATTCTTGACTCATAAGATCAAAGAAGACAGTCATGATAGATAAAATTTGAGATATTTTGAGCTGATATGTTGGCCACTACCTAAGCCTCTTTTAGCAGCAACCTTAGAACCTGTAACAGAAAAAAACAGTTAATATTAGAATCCTAATCTTTTTGACTTAACTGAGCACAAAGTTTTATATCCAGTTTTTACAACAATAATACAGTAGAACTTTGATAATTCAAAGCAGATGGGACTAATGAAAAAATTTGAATGATTATAGTTCGAAAACACCTTTTTAATCAAAAGCACTGGAGGTTCTTGTGTCTATGACAACCAATATAGCAGTCAATGCTGCTCTCTTAAGGTCTGTCAGTAGTCAATGTTTTTTTTAAAGATAGACCACACACACATATATAAATAAACACTCTAATTGTATGCAGTCAAGTTAGGCATAGTGTGTTTATAAAAAGTATAATTATTAACCATTTACAACTATTTTAGTGAACAATATCAAGAAAAATACAAATATACAATATGTACATATATAGTAAGTTAGGGATAGCTATGTTCAATTGCCTCGAAGAATTAATTCTTACATTTGTGAAATCCTCAAGTACATTTAAGGAATGTAAAACGCCATCACTAACATAGACTTGAGCTTCATTGTACCTCCAAAACTCACACAAAGCCTCTGATGTTGTAGAGATTCAGGAATCATCAACTTCAGTTTGATCTTCTTATTCTGACAACTTGGCACTTTTTTTCTTTTTCACTTCTATTGCAATGCCTTGATCATAAAGTTCCCTATATACTTCTACGTGTTTATATAAATTAACATACTCTTCAAAGGTGATGTCCTTATTGCTAGTCCACGTGACAGATGCAAGGGAAACAACTTCAATTAGAACATCCTTTGGATACTGGTCAGATTTTCTTACGAATCCGTAAAACATGTGCTTTCGTAAAACAAATTGTTATTGTCATTTCAGTAGTTTTGGACCATGCACTACGGCACATTCTTGCTGCTTTAAGAAAATTAATTTTGAATATTATGTTCATGATTTCCAACAAACCTGTCAAACACAAATGTACAATAAGCCTGTGTTAGAAATCCAAAACTTTTTTTTAACGCCTTGATCCATTGACTGTATAGCTGAGGTAATCTTCAGAAAGGTGGGGGTCAAATAACCTTAACATTGTTCATAAGTAGGATAGTGCTATGTGCAGTATAGTTGTCAACAAACAGAATTAATATTTTTCTGTTTACGGAAGGTTTTGTTGAGTTTTAGCAGCCACTATTTATACAGCTCTAATGGCATTCAAGCTTTTTTATTTGCTTTGTAAAATAGTGGTTTGCAATGTATATTTTTAAAACTTCTATGATAACCAGATTTCCCTATCACCATTAAAGGCAACATTTCTGTGCCATCTATATTGCCCCCAACCAATAACATAACTCTTTGCTTACCTTTTATAAACACTTCCACAACAGCAGGCTACATTAAAGGCAACATTCTGTGCCACCTATATTGCCCCCAACCAATAACATAACTCTTTGCTTACCTTTTATAAACACTTCCACAACAGCAGGCTACATTAAAGGCAACATTTCTGTGCCACCTATATTGCCCCCAACCAATAACATAACTCTTTACTTACCTTTTATAAACACTTCCACAACAGCAGGCTACATTAAAGGCAACATTTCTGTGCCACCTATATTGCCTCCAACCAATAACTTAACTCTTTGCTTACCTTTTATAAACACTTCCACAACAGCAGGCTACATTAAAGGCAACATTTCTGTGCCACCTATATTGCCTCCAACCAATAACATAACTCTTTGCTTACCTTTTATAAACACTTCCACAACAGCAGGCTACATTAAAGGCAACATTTCTGTGCCACCCATATTGCCTCCAACCAATAACATAACTCTTTGCTTACCTTTTATAAACACTTCCACAACAGCAGGCTACATTAAAGGCAACATTTCTGTGCCACCTATATTGCCTCCAACCAATAACATAACTCTTTGCTTACCTTTTATAAACACTTCCACAACAGCAGGCTACATTAAAGGCAACATTTCTGTGCCACCCATATTGCCTCCAACCAATAACATAACTCGTTGCTTACCTTTTATAAACACTTCCACTACAGCAGGCTCCTTTAAAGTTAACGTTTTGTTCTAGGTACAAATGCCTCTTGTGTGGTCCTTCTCAAAGCACTGTTTGATATTATCACCTTATTTATAAAAATGTAAACACTATCCTACTCACTATAGGAATGTGACATTTTTTTAAAGACAGTTTCCACCTCATGAATAACAAATTTTAATGTCTTTACACAATTACTTGGTTCAAATTATCCAACTACTACTGTACATAGCTTTTAATGAAAATTTCTAAATAAAAACACTTGAACATACGAATATATAAGTTTATTGCACTTGTCTACTGATGTTGCCCTTATGTTTCTAAAAATTGAGGAATGAAAGATGTGTCTCATTGTCAACTCATATCGTCAGACATTTTTATCAACAAAAACATCCATAGTGAGTAATAAGTTTTGGTTCTGCTTAAACATTGTTTAGAAATAGTTTTTAAGACCAACCCATTTTATATGTGTATTAAAATTATTATCTTTCATCATATTGTTTATTATCCCCAATGTGATACATTTAGAACATATAATATTTATGATGACCCAAATGTCCTGAAATATTTGCATAAAAATGCCCATTATTAATCAATATATCTGCCTTATCATTACTCTGCCTTCAATAGTTGGGTATTTTACTGTTCAGTAATATCTTCTGAGATTAGAAGACTGCATTCTTCAACTTACTGAACAGAAGTATTATGACATGAAAAATCAATTATCTTCAGTTGTCTTGCCAGTCAAGTTGTTTGCATAAAGAGACAAATTCATATATATATATATATATATATATATATATATATATATATATGAAGTTAATATATTACTATTGTAAGTAATTTTATCCACCATTAAGTGCAATAATTTTACCTTGAGTGATGAGGCACCTTTCGGTCACTTGACCATTGTCGAATCACTGATATTTTTCTGTTGTAGATGTTCGGTCCGTGATATTGGTATTTGTTGACGTTACACGCACTTTCTCTTGATCTGTGTGTATGATGTTTTTATATAGTATGTCTTCTGTATATGTTGTTTGTAGATTCATTAAATTGTTGTGTATGTTTTTATAAATGTGGTATTCTAGTGAGTTTAGTTCTATTGGGTTGTTATTTATTTCAAGTATGGTTAGGTTATTTTCGTAATTTGTTATTTCATGTTTATGAGATATTAGGTGTGCTGCAACATTTGATACTTTTGAATTTTTGTTTTTGAATGCTCTATAATGTTCTTCAAATCTTATTTTAAATGTTCTGGTTGTTTTTCCTATGTAAAAAGCGTTACAGTTGTTGTATGTGATTTTGTGAATCTACAAACAACATATACAGAAGACATACTATATAAAAACATCATACACACAGATCAAGAGAAAGTGCGTGTAACGTCAACAAATACTAATATCACAGACCGAACATCTACAACAGAAAAATATCAGTGATTCGACAATGGTCAAGTGACCGAAAGGTGCCTCATCACTCAAGGTAAAATTATTGCACTTAATGGTGGATAAAATTACTTACAATAGTAATATATTAACTTCATAAAGTCAGTGCAACGGAAAAACAATGGATAACGTTAAATATATATATATATATATATATATATGTATGTATGTATATATATATATATATATAAAGTTATTATTGTTAATTTTGTGATTCGGTTACAGAGTGATTCGTCAATGGTCAAGTGACCGAAAGGTGGCTCACCATATGGGGTAAAATAATCGCACTTAGTGGTGGAATAATTGTTTACAATTAACAATATTAACTTTATGAAGTCAGTGCAACAGAAAAAAATGGACAACATTTACAAACTAATTAGGTTTGTAAAAATCAATAAGGATATATGATTTATATATACAGTCGGCGCCGCTTATTGTGATCACGGTTAATGTTATCATTCGGTTATTGTTATCGTTTCATTGAAAAACAAACACGGACGTAAATTAATACATTGTAATTAGGCCGCTTATTGTAATCATCTGTTCGCTTATTATTATCATTTAATTTGCCATTCAAAATCATATGCGTCAACGTATACTAGCATAGACCAAGTAAATATGTCTACAAAGTAGTGTAAACAGCACGTGCAACACACAATGATGCCCAATTCATAGAATGTTTACTTTTAGAATGACAGAAATACTTTATAACGGTTTCAGCACTTAGCACAGTTCTCAGAATGTCTCCCTTACTCTTTGTTTACGCAAACACCCTAGCCTCACTTGAGTCAACTTTAGTTGTTAGTTCACATTAGTTGATGTTACTACTGAATCATTTACAGTACAGTCCTACTGTATTTTTTAACAGTGAATTTTTATGAACGTTTATTACAGTATTTCAGTGTGATTTTACATAACTTAATTTTTAAAGATCTTTTTCGTTAGTTTTGTTGAGTTTAGTGTCACTTGAAGTTTCAAAGGACAGTATAGCAAGGTGTCCGAATCTCAAAAGAAACGACGCGATTTAAGTCTTAAACAAAAACTTGATATTCTAGATAGGTACAGTAAATTACCAAAAATGAGTCAAAGAAACGCTGCTTTTCAACTTGGCGTTTTTCAACCTCTCTTATGTAAAATATTGAACAACAAAAAAAAAATCTTGTCATTATCAAAGTGTAATGCAAATGTTGACAACAAAAGACATCGTTCTGGGAAGGATCCGCAAGTGGAATCAGCTTTGAAATTGTGGTTTAATAATGTTCACGAAAAAAATGCTCGTGTTGACGGCCCACTAATGCGTCTAAAAGCTGAGGATCTTGCCAAAAAAATAGGAAAACAGGATTTTAAAGCCACAGGTGGATGGTTCAATAGATGGAAGAAAAGGGAAAACATTGTTTACAAGAAAACGTGTGGTGAAAAAAGAAATGCTGATTTTGTTGGAGCTGAGGACTGGTTACAATACGAATGGCCAAAGATTTTGGCCGAGTATTCTCCTAGTTGCATATACAATGCAGATGAAACAGGACTTTATTATCGTGCTTTACCCGAACATACTTACTTATTTAAAAATGAAATTGCTAACGGCTGTAAAATATGTAAACAAAGAATAACTGTTTTGTGTTGTGTTAACATGGTTGGTCATAAAGAAAAACTCTTAATTATCGGTAAATCTAAAAATCCACGTTGTTTTCAAGGTATCAGAAAGCTACCGGTTGAATATCATTCAAACTCCAATGCTTGGATGACATCAAAAATTTGTAATGAATGGCTGACTAATTGGGATACCAGCATCAAACGCAACATTGTCCTTCTACTAGACAACTGCACTGCATATAATGACATAAGCACTACGCTAAAACACATCAAAGTGATTTACCTTCCGGCCAATACTACATCAATTATTCAGCCATGTGACCGAGGCATAATTAAAAATCTCAAAAGTTTTTATCGACGAGAGATGCGTGCTAGAATTATAGAAAATATGGATGAATTTCAAACCCTTACCTCAAATGAATTGGCTAAAAAAACTTCTTTACTCGATGCTATTCATATGATAGAAAAATCTTGGAATGAAGTTTCTGAAAAAACTGTGAAAAATTGCCTTAGAAAAGGTGGTTTTTTTTGTTGAAGAAAATCCAGAGCAAGCTACATCTGAGGAAGACTCTGAAGAGAACTTGAAGCCTTTCGATTTGTCCTTAAAAGAATATACTGAGTGGATGGAAGTTGACGATAGTATTGAAACAACAGCGGAAATGACTGAAGACGATATTTGTGAGGTAGTTGCTTCAACATTAAAAGTTACTGAAGAAGAAGAAGTACCGATGATGACGAAAATGATAAATGTGTACCGCAAAGATCTAAGCAGGAAGCTCACCAAGCTCTTGAGATTCTAAGGCAGTTTGTTCAACAAAAAGCAGAAAATTTCAATAAACATTATGAATATGAACAATTTATAAACAATATTTTACGAGAAGACTACAGACAGTCAGATATAGAGGAATTCTTCGAGAAAAAGTAAATGTAAATTTGAAGTGTAAATAAGATTTAAGTGTTTTATAATGAAGTTTTATGTGTTAAAATGTTTTGATCAAGTGTTTTACGTAGTTCTATATACTGCATTTTTTTCAATTACGCTAGATTCAGTGTTTAAAAAAATCTACAGTGGAATAAAATAAACTGACATGAAATATGCCCACTAATTTTAACAAGTAGAAAACTAAATTACAGAAATTCTACTACTGTACATAAAACTGTCCGGAATAACATCAAAATTTGGTAAGTACAGTTTAATTATAGTGTTACAGAATTAGAATTACTTGATGCAATGATAGGCTTACATATCGTTCAGAACAAACAGTTGTGGCAATAATACAGTGAGTTCAATGCAGTACGGCTGTAGACTATATCGTGATTAAGCGTTCGGTTATTGTTATCGTTCGGTTATTGTTATCAAATATGCTTCTGACAAATATATATTATATGTGACAGCCAAGTTTAGTAAAAACAAGTGTTTATAAAACAAGTTTACGATAAAACACACACACATCACCATTGTTCCTGTAGTTGCACATGTAGTTTTCCTGAGGATAATTGTGGGACAGAATCCTGAGAGTGAATTCAGAATGACTATGCTTTAAAAAGTGTATGATTTGGTGAAAAATGCTAAATAGAAGTTAATGGTGTGTTATAGGCTTGGTGCTCATTGGTGAAACTTCCCTGTTAAAACATGTTTGGTCAGTACAAATTGGAAAAACAAGTTGAAAGACAAATTAGTTTATGTAATTTTTTTCAACTAGGTTTTTTTAGTTTAAGAAATATTGGACACAACCGACTTGAGCAATAATTCTCAAGACGCAATCCTGGTAATTATAATAAATACCAACACCAAAGTACAGAAAAATGTCTGTGTGAAATGTTTATTCACTTTGGAGTGTGTTAGCCCTATTATTTTTAAATAATTTACGTTTAATTATAATTACACTCTTAATAAATTATTTCTTAAACCTTCTTACTGTCAATGTTCCTAATTAAAAAAAAAAGGAAATCGTGTTTTAAAATATCATCATAAAATGATAATTTACAGAACTTCAATTCCCAAATCAAAAACATGACAGTAATTGAATTGTATATGTGGTGCAGTAGAACTCAATATTTCGAACCTGTTCATTCCGGATCTCCCTATAACCCGGACTGGTATTTGTAGTATTTTTTTGTTTTAATAAAATTGTTTTAGATGTTAAAATTGTAATTATCGACATTAAAATATCAATTCTAGACATAATAATGTATCTTTATAAGACTTACCCTACCCTAAATACAGTAAAAGTACTTGTCTTTTTATATTGAAAGCATGGGCAGCCACTATTCCCAGCTTAGCTTGTGAATGCGACAGTAAAATGTTATGCAGTGCAGTATTGAGATATGTGTGTTGATGCAATAACCAATAACCACATGTTTACTAGCATACCATGTATAGCGCTCCTATATATATTATGTAATATCACATAAACATGAAATAACAAATTACGAAAATAATCTAACCATACTTGAAATAAATAATAACCCAATAGAACTAAACTCACTAGAAAAATACCATATTTATAAAAACATACACAACAATTTAATGAATCTACAAACAACATATACAGAAGACATACTATTCAAAAACATAATACACAAGACTCTTGAGGAAACGTATATGACGTCAACAATTATCAACACGAAGGACCGAACATCCGCAACCGAAAAATTAAGATAAAGTAATCAGTGATTTGACAATGGTCAAGTGACCGAAAGGCGCCTCATCACTCAAGGTAAAATCATAGCACTTAATGGTGGATAAAATTACTTACAATAGTAATATATTAACTTCATAGAGTCAGTGCAACGGAAAAACAATGGATAACGTAAAATATATATATATATATATATATATATATATATATATATATATATATTGATATTTTACGTTGTCCATTATTTTTCCGTTGCACTGACTTTATGAAGTTGATATATTACTATTGTAAATACTTTTATCCACCACTAAGCGAACACAACAAGGTAAAATTATTGCACTTAGTGGTGGATAAAAGTATTTACAATAGTAATATATCAACTTCATATATATATATATATATATATATATATATATATATATATAAATATATATATATATATATATATATATATATATATATATATATATATATATTGATATTTTACGTTGTTGATTATTTCTCCGTTGCACTGACTTTATGAAGTTGATATATTATTATTGTAAATACTTTTATCCACCACTAAGCAATCACAACAAGGTAAAATTATTGCACTTAGTGGTGGATAATAAAAGTATTTACAATAGTAATATATCAACTTCATATATATATATATATATATATATATATATATATATATATATATACTTATATTATATTACTTATATATATATATATATTATTCATACTTTGTAAATCTGATTTTCTGTAAGTATATTTTATTTTACTGTTTTCTAGGCATTCTCTAACTAATCCGGATCACCTCTAGTCCGAATTATTGCGGTTCTACTGTACTTAAGTAAACATGGTTTTCAATTTTACAAGTACAGCTTTATTACTCTGGGGCTTAGACACCAAGCAGGTAGAGGTAATAGGGTCAGCCTGAAAAGAACACAGATTTCCAATCTCATATCTTGTAGCTTTAAACTGGTCATTACAAAAATTGCAAATAAATCAAATTTAACTATTTCTATTCTTAAGGAAAGTTATTTTAAAAAGTTATTTTTAATAATAAAGTTGTAGATTGAAAGATGAATGTCAAATATCAAATTACAATGAAAATTTGTAATGAACATGAAGTGCATAATTTATTATTAAGCTACGTTCACACAACAAAATTGTTAGTACATAGAGAAGTGTTGTTGTATAAAACCTATTCACTAACACTAGCATGTGAAGATGAAAACAAATAAGATATATTTGTTAGCACAGTGAGCCAGAAAAGTATTGTACAATGTGAAACTATTTAACAAATTTTTTTTTTAAACCTCAAGTTTTTCTCATTTTTATTTTTTTTATTTTTAGTTTTGTTATCTTGTTTCATAAGTTTACATGGTATAAGTTCTATTCGTAACACCACTGGGGATCTGTGTTTCTTGTTTACAAACTATAATTATTTAATTGCTCCTTGACTTTCTAATTACTAGAATATCTCTAGAACTTCCCCTGTACTTAAATAAATGAGCTGTTATCAACCTATATCTATACACACAATAAAAATATCACAGACAATTTTTTTTAATGGTTTTAAAATTGAAATGCTTCTTACCATTGATTATTCTTAATTTTGTTTCATAGATCTCCTTATGCAGGTTTTTTATAGTACATTGATCCTTTGACATTATAGTTACTTCAGGATCTGCGTTGGCAAGCCAAAGTGTCTGTTAAAATAAAAACATATTAAACGTTATTAAGAATAAAAGAAAGAATCAAAATGAAAATAATATAAATATATACTTTCTTTAGAAATAATAAGTTGATTAATATTATGAAATTATGCTGAATGTAGTATGAGATTAATATTAAATTTCATAATAATCGATTCCATCTTCACGTGAGCTATTAGTTTTTTTAGCTAAAAACCTTGTAAATATGATACACTTGCCATAGTAGCACTTCCTTTTAGAACTGTTGAGAACGGCCGCTTCACATCTCCCGAATTAGCAGTACTCAATAATTCTAAAAGTAAATGCTACTATCGGTCAGTGCAACATATTTACAAGTGTTTTTAGATAAAAATTAATCTTTTATGTAAAATGTTCAATGCATTAACTGTTCATTTCAGGCGCAAACATGACTACTCGGTTCTATTTATGAATATATGGGGATTTTTTTTGTTAAAGAAGGTTGTTTTTACAATGGTTTTTATGAATTTAATATCATGAAAAAATTTAATTTGGTGTTTAGTGTTATTAATGAGACTATTTCGTTTTTAACATGTGTATATATCATGTATAAGACTACATATTGTGCTATTTAAGAGATTGTTGTGCCTATAAGTGATTCTAGGCTATTAACAATGGAGCCTAGAACCATTAGCTTCATACTTATCTGTTCACACACTCATGTTTGAGCACATTGCTAAACATTGTTATACATATGAAAAGAATATCATCATATGAATATGTTATTACCACAAAATAATGTTAAGCAATAAGTAGTGAGGAAATGTAAATTATTTAAAGTTAATGGTTTCTTAATACTTTCCTCGAACCCAACCATTATTATTAAATACACCTCGATAATTTGGTTAATACAGAATCACTATCATGTTTACAGACTTGAGTAAGATGATACGTATATTGGGTGGATAATGACATTAATAAAGCGAAATTAAATATTTTTGACCTTATATCAAGTTCTCCAAAAGCGACACAGCCAAACTCCATAGAATACAAACAAACTCATCTAATAAAAAATCTTCCCAGACATTACTTTCCAAACACTATCCTTTCACATGTACCAAGCATGATGCCTAAACTGAAAATACAGATTATATAAGTAAACCAGAGCCTAATGTAAAAACAATTATGTTCACGATTATTTAAATATACTTATTTAGATATTGGAACAGAATTAAAGTTGCCCCTAATTACTAACAATAATTTTAGTTTATATAATTTTTGTTCGATGTAGAATTGGCTCAGTCATTTTATTCATACAAATTAAAAGTACAAATTGAATTTGTGTGTATGTGGGCGAGTAATTATAAATAAATAAAACCTTCTTAATCAACTTGTAACTTAGTTCATCTTGAAATATTCTCCTCTGAAGATGATCGCACTCCACTAGATATGTTCATCAGGACATAAATATAACGTTTGTGTAGGTTAAGAGGTTTTACTTATTTATGATTAAAAATTATACAATGGCTGCACCAAGTTATTATTGTGTGTGTGTGTGTGTGTGTGTGTGTGTGTGAGAGAGAGAGAGAGAGAGAGAGAGTGTGTGTGTGTGTGTGTGTGTGTGTGTGTGTGTGTGTGTGTGTGTGTGTGTGTGTGTGTGTGTGTGTGTGTGTGTGTGTGTGCATGCCAGCTTTAGTAATTATACATTTTAATATGAAATATATTTGAAATGTTGTATCTTTCATAGCATTCACATGGGTGTAACATGCTATTTTTATATATCTTATTAGTTTATTACAAAAGTTTAATTATCTGCTTGAATAGTTGGGTTTATGTATTTGAGATGTTCAACAATTTTTTATTGAGTTTTATAATTTGTGAGGGGTTATCCACACACAAAATTTGACTTCACCCCCAGAACTCCCTAATAACCAACATACTTCCTCACAGAACCCCCAACATAGTTATTATACCCCCACCCCTTCCCAACTCCCACCTTGTACTAACCAAGAGATGTTACAGTTTCAATTGATACTCCAGAGTCAGTTGTCCACTACTGGATGAAGTTAAGTGCTATTTTGGGCAAGTGTTTTAATAATAAAGTGTAAACTAGTGGCTAGAATTGAAGATGTAATCAAAAGAAGGTATTTATTGTTGTAAGGTAGTGTAACAAAATTTAAATGGGCTTATAGTTTGAGTAATTTTTTTTAATTGCACAAAACATTTTTAATTACTCTACAAAACCATCTTAATGTAAATTTAGTTCAATTATTTGTTCATGGAAGTCACTTGTTAAATTTTCCTACTTGAAGAATTAACTTGAAATATCCTCTGAATATCTGAGCAACAAAATCCATGAATTATTTAGGTTATTAAGAGAATGTTCACTGTCTCACCTACAAAGAGCTGAGGTTTCCTATTTAAACTATTTTATTTTTATTTTGTTGAAATTATCCTTTAAGTTAGTTTACTTTTTTATGTTGAACACAGCATTATTGTTACTTGTATATTTGGTTTATAGAAATTTTAATTTGGGTTTGGATAAGAAGGTAATGAAAGATAGAGGGAATGATAGCTGATTATATATGGAAAGTTGTTGCATACAATGTAAGAACGTTTGAGCTGTTTTCCTTTACAATTAAATGTCCAACTCCAACTTTAATACAATAAATTCTTACAGTTGTTAAAGTAAACTTAAAATCCATAAATATTCAAATAATAATTTTTTAAAATTCGTATATATATATATTTTCTCACTTGAAAACAAATATAGTAGGTTGTTTATGTTGAATATCAGAATGCAATTGGGGGTGTAAATTTTCTTCCATAACTTTATCCATAATGGCGGGGCAGTCTTTAAAATATTTTATAAAAATATTTAATTAAAAAATATCTTTCATAAATTATCTTATAACAACTCTTTAACTTATTCTAAAATATTTTGAACAAAATAAATAGAAAAACCTTTCTAAACTTAAAGTTACATTCAACAGTTTTCAATAAAAGAAACCACCATAAAGAAACTCTCCAAATCCCTAACGGCATTGCCTATGGGGGCTTACTACAGGAACTAAGATAAATTTAAAGTATTTTTAAAAAAACTTTCAATAGTCTGCTATTATGGATAAATAATATCTTTCAAATACATAAACAATCACGATAATCTATTACTGAACAACTCAATTTATTTTTATTTAGGTTTTTTTACTTAAAAATGTGTCTGTAAAAGTTGAGCTTAAAGCGTCCATCGACGCCATTTTTTTAGAACGTTTAAAGACTAAAAAATGTCCAGTTTTTAGGACGTTAATACCAAGACAGATGTGTAACAAAAAAGCATCAGTTACCTGAAATTTTAAATACACAGTGAAACAATTATGTAGAAAGTGTTTTCAAGACCTAAATCTTATTAAAAAGAAATAATTGAGATCAGGATAAATCTTACCTCCGGCTAGTTTAGGATTCCATCAGAAAGAGATATATTTCGATTAGTTAGTGGATTAACAAGGAAGTATTAACGACGGCCTTTGAAATATTGTTTTTCTTCTTGGTTTAGTTTTTTACTACACTGCCTAAATAAAGTTATGTTTCTATTAAAGAATAATATAATAACGCAAATAAAAATATCTGCAAAATTATAAATAATATATTTTCTGATTTAATTATTTTTTTAAATACAACTAAATTAAAGCTAAAAGTTATTGTAATTAAATTTTTTTTCAATTCCTACTATTAGTTCACTCTCTCTCTCTCTCTCTCTCTCTCTCTCTCTCTCTCTCTCTCTATATATATATATATATATATATATATATATATATATAATCTTGTTCAAATTTTCAATCGTTAATAAAATACTTTTTATCCATCCACTTAAGTTCAAACACTTTTTTTCAAACTTGTAGTGGATAATTCTTGAATCTAATATTTTTTTTAATATTAATTAATTAATTAATTAATTTTAACAAATAATTTGATTTTTTATTTTGATACTTAATATTGTGATTATGTCATAAGTACATAAATACTTACATTAATTGAAATTATTTAGTATAAGGTAACCAAAGTCTAATTTTTCTTTATTGACTTAAATTGACCCACATTATTAATTTTCGGAATTGACTTAAATTTTTTTTACGTATATAACTTACTACATGAAATGATTTTTGAAAAATGTATTGTGCAAGTAAGTTTCATAAAAAAAGAAAATACAAATAAATATTTTAAAACTATAAAAATCACTGTAATTTTTATATAAATTCAACTAATAAAAGACTGGATGTGTACTGGATATATACTGGATGTTAATAGTGTTATAAATTAGGTTATCATTTGCTTTAACAGCTGTGGAGGCATATGACAATAAAAATTGAAATCTCTCCCACGAAAGTCACCATTCTCGACCAATTGGAGTAAAATCTAACCTAGAAAACTTCCATTTACATAAACTTGTACAAAATTATTATTGTTTTTTTTTAATGAATTGTTTTGTTTTTATATTAAAGATAGTTTATCGCTTTACTCCTCCACAAATTTCTACAGAATAATCAAATTACTAC
This sequence comes from Prosapia bicincta, assembly GCA_036971475.1. Classification (NCBI taxonomy): domain Eukaryota; kingdom Metazoa; phylum Arthropoda; class Insecta; order Hemiptera; family Cercopidae; genus Prosapia; species Prosapia bicincta. The sequence goes on from JBAIZL010000002.1 coordinate 39,186,543, forward strand.
CTGATAACAAAAGTTAATTTGTTTTATAAATGTTGTCGGGGCAGGTAAATTTTAACAACTTATGTTGCGCTTCTATTATAAAACTTGGATTTGTTTCTTGTACGTAATATATTAATATCTAAGTATTTAAATGGTGTTTATTTTGTTTGTTTTTATTCTAGCATATTTTATGTTTTATCCAATCTAATTTTTACTGTACACTAACTTATTTTTTTCTGTTGTCTAATTTATATGTTCATTCTTAACTAATTTATTATTTATATTTTAACATAATTTATCTTTACCATTACCCAGTTTAGTATTTTTATTCTAACCTGTTGTCGTATTTCTAACCTCATTCTTATTTTTAGCCTTCTAATTAAATACTAGGCAAAACTTTCCATAGCAAACACAATTTTGTATTTGCTTGTTATTAAAATATTTTAGTAAAGTAATTTGAAATTTTAAGATAAAACTATTCTCTGCATTTGTGAAATGAGCAGCGAAATCAATTTTAAAAGCCATTAATCATTTGTAGTATTGAGAAATATGTGCATAAAATGTTATCATGATATGTGAAGATAATTCTGTGATTATCATAAGCGCCATAATATTGAGCTCCCAGCCAGTGTTTTTACAACTTAGACGTCGCCCATTATTGGCAAAAAATAGATTTTAAGGGGAGAGCAAGATGAAACTTTTCCCATTATGGCAGAAATGCTGACTACTTCTGTTTATTAAAAATCGTATGCATTAACTTATATTTATGAAAGATACTTTTATATAGCAATGATTGTTCTCTTTATATCTTAGAATCTACCAAGTTGGCCTTGCTTTCAAATCTCCTATAAACTCCCTTACGCCTCCCTTAGGTCTTTACAGTAATGTTATAAAATACATAGTAACAAAAACTCAAAGTACTTATTTATATAACTTATTTATAACAATACAAAATTATAGTTATGAGCTGTATAATTCATCGTTGGAGGTTTTTCAATTAATCTGTCAAACTCAAGGATACCTTGCTCCAATTACTTAATTGAAAGATTTATTCATCTGAACCTAGAGAGGGTGCACACCTGCTTCCTTCATCAGCACCCCACGAGATTCTAGAGGGAGTGCATACCTGCTCCCTGGATCAGCTTCCCTCGTCAGAACCTAGAGGGGGCACACACCTTGTCCCTGGATCAGCCCCCCCCGTGAGAACTTAGAGGGAGCACACACCTGCTCGCTGGATCAGCCCCCTGATGACGGGTTCATTTTTCTCCAGGAGAAGAACCCCATCACACATACTCCATCACTCGCTCTTCCCCTTTAAATGAAAATTAAACACACAATTACATTAAACTAACACACACACAAACTCACCCCCTACACACACACTCACTCACTCACTCACACACACACACACACACACACACACACACACACACACACACACACACACACACACACACACACACACACACACACACACACACACACACACACACACACACACACACACACACACACACACACACACACAAACACACAAACATACGCACGCGCGCGCGCACACACACACGAATGGTCATTTATATTATAATTATTATATATTATATGTATGTGCATACACACACACACACATGTATGGCTATT
>JBAIZL010000002.1:39190662-39193162 GCA_036971475.1 Prosapia bicincta
TGTCCGTTTAGTGCCTTAATTGCTGCCTGGCTGTCGGAGAAAATAGCAATCCGGGTCCCGTGTGTTCCCCTTCTCGCTATCTCCATTCCCTGCTGCAGCAGCACAGGATAGATGCAATCTGGACCTGGAGATTTGTAGGGTTTAAATGTACCAATAGCCCATCTTACCCTTTGTGGAGTTACTATCCTCCTTGCCACTTCCCAGTCCTCCCTCTTACCACGTCTTGTGGAGAGTTTGGCAACTGGTTCAGTGTCTGCTCCCCCAAGTATCCTCAGAGTACTGGAAGGAAATGTGTTCTGATTAATTCTTCCACAGTTTCCCCTGCCGTTTATGTTATATTTCCCAGTGGGCTTCTTAGCATCCCCACCAGGTTAACTGGGTCCTTAGAGAGCACTTCATACAGTCGTGCCCCTTCCCGAGTTTTGTCAATCTCATGACAAAACTCCTTCCAGGACTTCCTGCGTGCTTCTCTAATTGCCCTGTTGTATTCGGTTAGTGTTTTCCTATACTGGTCCCACTCCCCGTTCTTTTTTGCTCTATTAAAGAGTCTCCTGGTGGTCTTCCGAAGTTTGGCTAGCTTCTTGTTCCACCATGACGGATCCCCTATTTTTCTCCCCTCACTGAGAGGGCAGTTATCAGTAAAGGATTCTACTATAGCCTCGCCAACCAATGTGGCAGAGTCTTTTAGCTCTCTCCTCCCACCATACTCCAATCCAGCCTCCTCAATCCGAACACCCAGCTCCCTCCTGTAGGAGTCCCAGTCTGTTCTTCTTGAATCCCTGGTTGGCCGAAGCATAGCTGGATTTAGGGAGATATCATACCTAATATGTCTGTGGTCAGAAGAAGATGGTTCATGCGACACATACCAATTTAGTACATACCTAGCCATCTGGTTCGATGCCACCGTAATGTCCAGGACCTCCTGTCTGGCCCTAGTGAGAAACGTCAGCTCTTCTCCCTGATTTAAGACTAGTAAATTCTTAGAGCTAAGATAAGCTAAAAGTTCCTCACCTCTAGTGTTGGTACCTGTACTTCCCCACGAAGTGTGATGGGAGTTAGCATCCATCCCCACCAGCAGCTCCTCATCCACAGACCCGCAGTGCTCGACCAGCCTCCTCAGCTCTTGTGTTGGTAGAGCCCCCGCGTAGTCAAAGGGAAGATATACCGCGGCCAGGTTCAGCCTCTTCATCCTCCCCTCCGCCCGCAGCTCCACCATCACTGCTATCAAGTCCCTGCAGCAGAAGTTCGTTAGTACAAAAGCACTCAACCCCCTCCTAACCAGGATACACGTCCTGGGAACACCGGAGTCCTTATCATACAACAACTTACCTCCAGATGTCGCCAGCCCGCATATTCGTCCTCCAGAAATCCATGATTCCTGGATGAGAACCAAGTCCACCTCTCCCCTGTCCAGCATCCTACACACGACAGCACTACCCGCCCTGCTATGCTGTAGGTTCACTTGGAGGATCTTGATCATTTTTCTGCTTACTTCGCAGTTGCCTGGGTTCGCAGAGCAGCCCCCAGGACTAGAGAGCACCTTGAACGTAGCCTGTCTCAGCCCCACATTCACCCTCAGGTTGGTGTTCCGCAGTGCCCTGAGGGAGCCCTCTCCTATATACAGGATCAGGGTAAGACCTGCATCCTCCCTTTTCCTAACAATCACCTTCCAAGTATCCTGAACTATCGCAGGGTTCTGGGTTTTGACCACCTTCAGGATCTCTTCCGGCTCCTTGTCATTGTAGGGTTTGGGCACCCACATTGAAACCTTTGCAATGCAAAAGATCTCCTTGGGTGGCCCTGCCCTCAACTTTACCCCTCACTCAGGGTGAAGCTTGGCAGGACCCGAAGGACCCACTCCAGGCTCTCCCGTGAGGAGCATACGACATTTAGAGCCCCCCTCTCTACGTATACTGTCCTGAATCCTCTATCCCCACTCTCCGCCTCAGCGGACAGCAGTTCCGAGAAGAACAGCTCCTCCAGCTCCAACGCTATCTCTTCCGAGAGTTGTCTCTCTGGGTAACTAACTGGGACAATTGCTAGCTTTTGCCTGAGGGCATCGCCGTATGTGCACGAAGACACTGCAGCATCCCCCCCTTTGTCTCAGCTTCACTTTCTTTTTTCCTCCCTCCACTGGAGAGGGACTGGACGTCGCACTCCTAGACCTTTTGGACGTGCTGGGGTTTGGTGCTCTTGGTTGATTGCTTCCCTATTGCACCTCCCTCCTCACAACATCCAAGCCCTGGACATTGACAGGCTCGGCTCGGTTTTGGCCTCCCCTTCGTTTTTTCAGGATTATTGGCTCTCCTGCTGCTCTCGCCTGTTCTTTTCGGAGCCGCCTTTTGGCCGCTCCACTCATACGCTTTCTCCGTAAAGACAGCGTGCTCAACTCTACAGCCACTTCACCGGTTTCTGCAGTCGGCAGCTTGACAGCCGCCCCCGCACCCCCAGTGATGGTTGCCGTTGACACCTCTGCTACACTCACGGTTTGCCGTCTCAT
>JBAIZL010000002.1:39198162-39368162 GCA_036971475.1 Prosapia bicincta
TTGATGAAGGCCATTTACTGAGGAGGCGACATCGTCGTCGATATTAGTATGTATATTTTATTAAACTAGTGTGTAGTGAGTTTTAGAGTGAACTGTTATAATTTTTAGACATTTATGTATCTTAGACGTTAATCTGTGAAATAAATTAGACAGGAGTTGAAAAGACAAATATGCTAAGGTAAACGCAGTGTTTAAAATGCCTTTGCTTCCATACCTTTCGAGTAAAAATCATTCACACAGTGCCTCCTGATGTAGGTGTAGTGCTGTGGAGCTGAACAGCATGGTTTTAAAGGGATTCGGTAATCGATGTCGTATATTTATATATTTACCCATTATATTAAGCCCCATCTGCTTTTACGGATAAAAGTTTTGCCATTTTTCCATATCCTTTAAATTAGGTACATTCATTATATTTTCATTGTAGTCGTTGTAAGAATTTATTTAATTCCTACAGCATATCTTTTCCACAACGATTACAAGTAAAAAACCTTAACTTTCATCGTGTTAATACAAGGATGTTACTTTCTACAAGGCCGGGCGAAGAACCTGGGAATTTCTCAAAACGGATTTAAGTCGATTTCAAACATCTTCTCTTACTATTGTATTAAATCTTTCTCCTGGTTTTCATTTTTTATTAATTATTTTCCATTTTGTTGAAATAACTACAAATAAAAATGAGGAAGTGACTGAAGAAGCAGTTAAATAAACTTGCCATAAAAAAGATTCTTGTTATAGGTCTACTAGGTATACAGATTACTGATAATAACTAGCGATGTCGATCTTATTGTTAGTGCAAAAAAAGATATAAAAGGTTTTGACTGTTTTCAATTTTTTTATTTGTGTATTTGCTTTATTAACTGATTTTTCATAACACAATCTTTTATAGTTAGTATGAAGTAATTTTAGATTGAACGTAAGGTACAATATTGTTTATGATACCATGTCAAACGAATTGTTATAAATACAGTAAACTTAAGTCCAAGCCTCTTCAAGATGAAGGCCTCAACCTTATCTCCGCATTTTGTGCCCCAATAGGTCAATCTTGATATAAATGTGTCTACAATATAATCTACGGGCGATGATCACCATATTAGAAGTATTCTCATTGCGTATGACGCAGATCTAGCTACCTGCATTCATGCATTTTCATCTCTTTCTTTCGATTCGTAGGTTGAACGTGAACCACTAAGGGCAGCAGTGGGTATTGAATAGCCCTCCAAAAGATTTGTAAAGGTTGTATTTATATTAAAATAACACCAACAGTTTTGTCCAATATAATGTGCTTTTCTCTCAAGTGAAGGAAAATAGTCAAATTTCCTTCCTATGACTTTTGACTATGACCGTTTTCTCCCAAAGTTGAAACATTATTTGTTTGTATCATCGATCGACTTCAGCCTCTGATTACCTATGTTTGTTTACTTATCTCTTTAGTGCAAACATAGAAATTAACACGTAGTACACATACGTTGGTCATATTAAATGCCAACTTGTATGGCAATTCTGCGATATTCTAACAACACGAGTATACTATTGGTTTCTATTGCATGTTCGCACATATTAACCACATAGAATATTAGTATTGCAAGTTAGGATTATGGAAACCTGTCCATAATCCTATTCTTAAAAAAACAAGACGTATTATTGCACTATCAAAATGCAACCGAAGATTCACTTCTGCGTTATTCGTTGTGGTAGTCTGTATTATTTATTCTTTAAATACATGACCGAAGTACAGAGACACTGCTTCTCGTCATTTAAAGATTAGGTATAGTTGACACCGATAAACCAATTCGTTGGACTGTATATAGAAGCATTGACAGTTTATGTTATCATATCAATCACATATTTGTAAATACTAATGTTCATACTTCTCTTTAATATAATATCGTGAACCCAACAATTATGGATTATGGTTTAACGTTGCAACGTTGCATAAAGTAATGCTTTATAAAATAGATTTTAGTTTAGGCCATAAAAATATAGATAAATATTTTAAGTTTATGTATGAAAAGACGGAACTAACTCTAACAATTCTCCAACAGTATCTCCGCGCCGCCGGGAACCGTGACATAATGTTACATGAGCTGAACTATCTATGTAATATATTGAATGTAATTGCATACTATGAGGTGTATTTATAGTTGGTTGTTTATTTTCCATATTTTTCACTTCGTTTTTAATTGGTGTTTATTTCAAAACTTTTCTACAAGAAACATAAACTTATAAATACCCCATTATAACATGAACGTGTAACAGTTTAGGGTTAGTAGAATATTTCAAGAACATATACGTAAAAGCCCTAAGCAGCATTGAGTAACTCTATCATTCTTTTCCAATTTAATCCTCAGCACTAGACATCAATAATGAATCGCCCATTGACCCACAACGTCTAGAGCCGAACAAATTCCTAGAGTATTTTTCACATATACTCTTTTAGGCTGGTTTACACGACTGATGTTCGCATAGTGCTTACACAGTAGGTTAGCGATATCTCGTGGATCAGTATAGCATCTTGTTCCTTTCATGAAGGGTTCTTGCTCTGCAGGCGGTGAGTCACTATTGAGTCGCGATATAAATTTGTGTGCTTTTGCCCCATCCCTCCGAAAGTCAAGGGTGCCTAGAAATTTTCGGAAGGATTCTCTTTTAGACTGTTTTATTTCTTTTTGAAGTTGTGCTTGTGCCCTGCGTAAGGCCGAACAGTCGAGGATATCATTTGTTCTTTCTGCTTCCCTTCTTGCTGCATTCCTTATATTTTTCAGTTCATTTAGTTTGTTACTCCAGAAGGGCCGGTAGGCTTTGACCTGACCTCTTGGTATGCAGAACGTGCTGCATTCTAGGATTGTTTTATTAAAGCTCTCGACAGCTTTCTCCAGCGAACTCCAGTCAATGATTTCTGCTACGATGTCGTCCGTAAGTGCGCGATACGCCGTCCAGTTTGCCTTCACAAAATTCCATCGGGGTGCTCTAGAAGGAGGTTTGAGCGTTTTAACTAGGCTTATATGTATCAGTATTGCTCGGTTTCCGCACCCTGCTGCGTCATCCAGAAGCCTAATTTTAGTTTTTTGAGACAGTTGCGGATCCAGGATCACCAGATCCGGTCTAGTAGTACTGCTAGAGTACGACAGGAATGTTGGGGGTGTTTCAACCACTTCCAATAGATTGTCGTCAATCATATCTTCTACCCTTTCACCGGCTCGGGTCGTCGCGGAGTAACCCCATCTTGTGGACGGGCTGTTGAAGTCTCCAACTATAATCCTGTTTGGTTGAAGCGTGGCTTCCACGTATAAAGTTGGCAGTATATTTCCCGGTGGGTTGTAAAGACTTACAATTCTGAAACATTTTTTACACTTCCAGACTTCGACAAGAACAATTTCGGCCTTGTCCCCCTCCCGCATCTCATGGAGTGTCTTAAACTAGGCACGCAGGTCACTTTTTATTCCGGCAATAATTCCTGATGCTATTTGTCGAGATCGATTCAGCATGTAAGTCATGTAGTTAGCTATGTTGTAGTATTGGATATTGTCCGTTGCCGCTCTGGCTTCGGCTATAAAATATATATCTACGTCGAAATTGATAACATTTCGTTTAAATTCTACAAATTTACTCCTGTTGGCCTCCAGCATTCCAATACAGAATGCGGAGGCTCGCGTCCAGGTCCTGAGAAGGACCGTTTAAAACTCTTGTTTTTTTGTTGAAGGCCTCTCATTTTATGGTCAGCGTGCTGAAGGCGAGCCTCGTGTTGATCGTTCAGTTATTTCAGGCAGGGGGCACCACGTGCAGGCGATCAACATCACCCCCCCCCCCAACGTCGGGGTAACATGTTGTTCCCGATGGGATGGGGTTGCACTTTTTAGACTCACAACTGGACACGACTACCTAGCTGCACACCTAAACAAGATACACGTCTTCTCGTCCCCCAGGTGCACCCTTTGTGACAGCGGGGAGGACATGACAGCTGAGCACCTCCAGTCATGTACAGCTCTGGACCATAGACCCCTGAACGACACGAAGGAAGTATAATTCCACTTTACTGAGCCCCTCCTTATAGAACTAAGACTACTGTGTAAATATTTCCCAGTAACGGAAAAGAGAAAAATACTGTTTATATCTATCCGCCCTTCTCAGATAAAACTGAACCTTGTCATATTGTGAGTTGTAGAATAACAAAGAAATCATAGAGGGTAATTTAAATAGCACGGTGAAGACATTTAAATAATAAAACAATAGAAATAGATATTAGTGGATCTGTATCAAAGTTAGGCTTACCGCTAGGCTTACCATCGTTTTCACTTTTAGGATTAGGTCAAAATGTCAAAATTAGGCTCAACAAATTAATAATGATTACGGAACACATAACAGTAAGATTCTGGAAAGTTTATTTTACCACGGGATTTACATCACGTTTTCAATTGCTGTGAGTTTACTAATACTACGGTATGTCCAGAGTCATGCCCAACTTATGAAAGAAGGTAGCGAAGTTAGGTTTATTACAACTATTTCCACAATTACCTTAAAATGACCACCCACGTTTTAAACGTGTAACTTGAAGACCTGTGTTACACTGGTTATAATGATGTTTTAGTTGCTTAATCGAATAGTGACACTATTCGAGAAAGGGGGCTCTAAACTTTTACATACAATCCAACTTGCCATCGGCAATTTTATAAATTTTTATACGTCGTGTTGAATTTGTATACGTTTTGTAAGTCTTATACATTAACTTTAGTTATTTGAGCTTCAAACACAAATCGGAAGATTTAGAAAAAATCACCCTGATATTTCATTTAGTTCTAAGTAATTGGTGTTGTAACTAATTATTTATTTTACACCTATCAAAAATAGCACAAAGCTATAAAGTTATTTTTGATTAAATTGTATAGGCAAGGCTATTCAGTCACACTTGCCTAACTTGTTTTGGAGTATCCGTTGTTATTTTGCCGTGTTTGTAGGAACGAGTTTGTGTTTTATTTTACATACAAACAAATTCAATCTATATATTTTGGGAAGCATAATTAAAATTTGCAATATTCTGTAAAACCTTGGTTTTTTTTAATTATTGACTTTTAAGTTTGTATACATAGATAAAACTGGATATAATTTTTGTTTTCATTAGTCAGAAATAAGAAGCGTACATTTTTGCCAATCATTCAAGATATAGTATATGTATATAAAAACCGCCAATTCATATATATACAATTATATGGTACCGTATAATAGGGTTTTAGTTTTTTTCTACAAAATAATCTATATTATGTTCCACGTGGAGGCAGACATTTTGCATTGCTTCAACAGATAAAAATAGTTATTGTTTTCATTTTTATAAAAAATATTTTGACAAAATTTTATAGCTCCTTGTGTTTATAAATCAAGAAAATATATTTTTAATGGTTTACTATTTTTAACAAATAATTATTTTTTTTAAGAGTTAAAATGTTAAACTTTGTAATATATATACAACAAAATTTCAGTCATAATAAAACTTGCAGAGTGAATAAAACATGAATTTATTTTTTAAAATGCATCATTTTTATTGAGAATATTGCAGAACTTAATAGTGCCTGAAAGCAAAAGCATTTAATGTCATGGTCTAACGTTCCGATTGATCACAAAAATATAACATACTTTGGCTTCGTCTAAGCATTGATGATCATACTAATCTAGCCGTCTTTTTATCATACTACTAGGCCTTATCTCAACTTCTTCTGCTTATAGACGTAAACATCGGTGGGACAGACACTTACGGAATGATGACTCAGGTCGATAATAGTCAGGCAGAGAGCCCCCAACATACCATGCACAAGTGAGTGTGCACGCTGTAATTGCGTCCTAAGAAGAAATTTATAAAACGTGAATTTAAATTTCAAGTTACATAAAAGGACAAGTTGTGCGTTTACTAATAACAATATTTAACAGCTATATACAAAATTTCAAGTTGATTTCTTCACTAGATCTAAGAGCTCCCACAAGATGCGTGTAGAGTTTGCGTCCGGCCAAGTGTTCACAAACACGTATAGGTGTGTGTGTGAGAGAGAGACAGAGAGAGAGAGAGAGTGTGTGTGTGTGTGTGTGTGTTGGTGGTTGTGGGTGTGAGTGTAGGTGGTTGTGGGTGTGTGTGTGTTTGTGTATGTGTGGGTGTGGGTGTGTGTGGGTGGGTGTGGGTGGGTGTGGGTGGGTGTGGGTGGGTGTGGGTGTGTGTGTGTGGTGTGGGTGTGTGTGTCTGTGCGGGTGTGTGGTGTTTGTTTGTGTGTGAGTGTGTGTGTGTGTGTGTGTGTGTGTGTGTGTGGTGTCGTGTGTGGTGTCGTGTGTGTGTGTGTGTGTGTGTGTGTGAATATTTGTGTGTTTGTGTGTGGGGGTGAGTGTGGGTGTTTGTATGTGGGGGTGAGTGTGGGTGTTTGTGTGTTTCTGTGGGTGTGTGTGTGGGGGGAGGGGTGTGGGTAGGTAGGTGGGTGTGTGTGGGGGTGAGTGTGGGTGTTTGTGTGTTTCTGTGGGTGTGTGTGGGGGGGGTAGGTAGGTGTGTATGTGTGTGTGTGTCTGTGTGTGTGTGGGTGTGTGTGTCTGTGTGGGTGTGCGTACGGTTCAGAAGGAAAAGGACAAAATAGCACTGGTAGTAGAACATGTCCGTTGCCAAGGCCCAAGAGAGGTTTCTAACAACTGTCCTGAGAGTTTTCCTGCATTTCTGTACGGGCAGAGTATGAATACGCCGTAGTCAGCAATAGCAGCCATTTGCGGAATTGTGCACAAAAACAGGTATTTTGACGTCCTTAGCTTGGCTAAGCACAAGGCAGGATTTTTTTGTATTTACCACTCCTTCTGCAGTAACTATTAATCTTCCAAGAAACTATTTAACGTTAATCATGCTCTCTTTAACCAGTTGTACCAAATACATACTGTTTGGTACAAGTTACCTAACCTTGTGGTGAAGTGTACCTAGAAATAAATACAAATGAACTCTGTTTATGTGCAAGGGACATCGTTCATTTACAATATAACTCCTATATGTTTCGAGAAATCTAGATAAAATGAGATTTAGGCATGTATGTGAACCATTTTAAATTCTTCAAATAATATTACACACAATATATAATAATATAATACACACACAGTTATAATAAAACACACAATGCCAAAAATTTAAACAGTTTAAAAAATTATTTTCAACTCATTAATCAATATATATAAATATATATATATATATATATATATATATATATATATATATATATATATATATATATATATATATATATATAATAATAAATTTAAAACATTTCAAAAACAAGAATACTTCTAATGCATATATTATTCATATGGAATATATATATATATATATATGTAAAATATCAAATAGGTTTTCCTGTTAAAATTATTTTCAAGATTAAATAATATACACTAATTACAGGAACATCCTATTCCTGAGGATGTTGGTAATGTCAACCAACGAAAAGCTTTGAATGTAGTATTCAATAAATTAATTCCTGTAATCAATGTATATTATTTAATCTTGAATATATATATATATATATATATATATATATATATATATATATATATATATATATATACTTATACATAAATAAATTTATATTTATCTATTTCCAAAGAGTGGGTAAACAGTATTTCAGTGTAGAAGACAACTAAAGATGACGGTTTTATTAAATAAATAATTTAGGTATAAATTTAAAAAATTCTATAGGTAAATAATTAATTTTGTGACCTGTGTTACATCAGGTAGGTTCAAAAATAGAACATATCAGCTGTAAAGTAGATGGCTGTAAAGTACATGGCTAACGAGAGAAACAATTGTCGCCTTTATGACTACAACCGAGTGAAATTAATAGACCACTCCTACTAATTATATAGAGGACACTTGCACAGGTACTACTCTGTACCACGTGTCCATGTTCCTCTTCCACTCCTACGGTCGAGGTGTCTCTCTATATTTGCCATACACTCATCTTAATGGCTACCCAAGAGTGAAATTAATAGACCACTCCTACCCCTTATATAGAGGACACTTGCACAGGGTGCTACTCTGTACCACGTGTCCATGTTCCTCTTTCACTCCTACGGTCGAGGTGGCTCTCTATATTTGCCATACACTCATCTTTATGGCTACCCAAGAGTGAAATTAATAGACCACTCCTACCCCTTATATAGAGGACACTTGCACAGGTACTACTCTGTACCACGTGTCCATGTTCCTCTTCCACTCCTACGGTCGAGGTGTCTCTCTATATTTGCCATACTCTGATCTTTATGGCTACCCAAGAGTGAAATTAATAGACCACTCCTACCCCTTATATAGAGGACACTTGCACAGGGTGCTACTCTGTAAAACTTGTCCATGTTCCTCTTCCACTCCTACGGTCGAGGTGTCTCTCTATATTTGCCATACACTCATCTTAATGGCTACCCAAGAGTGAAATTAATAGACCACTCCTACCCCTTATATAGAGGACACTTGCACAGGTACTACTCTGTACCACGTGTCCATGTTCCTCTTCCACTCCTACGGTCGAGGTGTCTCTCTATATTTGCCATACACTCATCTTAATGGCTACCCAAGAGTGAAATTAATAGACCACTCCTACCCCTTATATAGAGGACACTTGCACAGGTACTACTCTGTAAAACTTGTCCATGTTCCTCTTCCACTCCTACGGTCGAGGTGTATCTCTATATTTGCCATACACTCATCTTAATGGCTACCCAAGAGTGAAATTAATAGACCACTCCTACCCCTTATATAGAGGACACTTGCACAGGGTGCTACTCTGTAAAACTTGTCCATGTTCCTCTTCCACTCCTACGGTCGAGGTGTCTCTCTATATTTGCCATACTCTGATCTTTATGGCTACCCAAGAGTGAAATTAATAGACCACTCCTACCCCTTATATAGAGGACACTTGCACAGGGTGCTACTCTGTAAAACTTGTCCATGTTCCTCTTCCACTCCTACGGTCGAGGTGTCTCTCTATATTTGCCATACACTCATCTTAATGGCTACCCAAGAGTGAAATTAATAGACCACTCCTACCCCTTATATAGAGGACACTTGCACAGGTACTACTCTGTACCACGTGTCCATGTTCCTCTTCCACTCCTACGGTCGAGGTGTCTCTCTATATTTGCCATACTCTGATCTTTATGGCTACCCAAGAGTGAAATTAATAGACCACTCCTACCCCTTATATAGAGGACACTTGCACAGGGTGCTACTCTGTAAAACTTGTCCATGTTCCTCTTCCACTCCTACGGTCGAGGTGTCTCTCTATATTTGCCATACACTCATCTTAATGGCTACCCAAGAGTGAAATTAATAGACCACTCCTACCCCTTATATAGAGGACACTTGCACAGGTACTACTCTGTACCACGTGTCCATGTTCCTCTTCCACTCCTACGGTCGAGGTGTCTCTCTATATTTGCCATACACTCATCTTAATGGCTACCCAAGAGTGAAATTAATAGACCACTCCTACCCCTTATATAGAGGACACTTGCACAGGTACTACTCTGTAAAACTTGTCCATGTTCCTCTTCCACTCCTACGGTCGAGGTGTATCTCTATATTTGCCATACACTCATCTTAATGGCTACCCAAGAGTGAAATTAATAGACCACTCCTACCCCTTATATAGAGGACACTTGCACAGGGTGCTACTCTGTACCACGTGTCCATGTTCCTCTGCCACTCCTACGGTCGAGGTGTCTCTCTATATTTGCCATACACTCATCTTAATGGCTACCCAAGAGTGAAATTAATAGACCACTCCTACCCCTTATATAGAGGACACTTGCACAGGTACTACTCTGTAAAACTTGTCCATGTTCCTCTTCCACTCCTAAGGTCGAGGTGTCTCTCTATATTTGCCATACACTCATCTTTATGGCTACCCAAGAGTGAAATTAATAGACCACTCCTACCCCTTATATAGAGGACACTTGCACAGGGTGCTACTCTGTAAAACTTGTCCATGTTCCTCTTCCACTCCTAAGGTCGAGGTGTATCTCTATATTTGCCATACACTCATCTTTATGGCTACCCAAGAGTGAAATTAATAGACCACTCCTACCCCTTATATAGAGGACACTTGCACAGGTACTACTCTGTAAAACTTGTCCATGTTCCTCTTCCACTCCTACGGTCGAGGTGTATCTCTATATTTGCCATACACTCATCTTTATGGCTACCCAAGAGTGAAATTAATAGACCACTCCTACCCCTTATATAGAGGACACTTGCACAGGGTGCTACTCTGTAAAACTTGTCCATGTTCCTCTTCCACTCCTACGGTCGAGGTGTCTCTCTATATTTGCCATACACTCATCTTTATGGCTACCCAAGAGTGAAATTAATAGACCACTCCTACCCCTTATATAGAGGACACTTGCACAGGGTGCTACTCTGTACCACGTGTCCATGTTCCTCTGCCACTCCTACGGTCGAGGTGTCTCTCTATATTTGCCATACACTCATCTTTATGGCTACCCAAGAGTGAAATTAATAGACCACTCCTACCCCTTATATAGAGGACACTTGCACAGGGTGCTACTCTGTACCACGTGTCCATGTTCCTCTGCCACTCCTACGGTCGAGGTGTCTCTCTATATTTGCCATACACTCATCTTTATGGTTACCCAAGAGTGAAATTAATAGACCACTCCTACCCCTTATATAGAGGACACTTGCACAGGGTGCTACTCTGTACCACTTGTCCATGTTCCTCTTCCACGCCTACGGTCGAGGTGTATCTCTATATTTGCCATACACTCATCTTTATGGCTACCCAAGAGTGAAATTAATAGACCACTCCTACCCCTTATATAGAGGACACTTGCACAGGGTGCTACTCTGTACCACTTGTCCATGTTCCTCTTCCACTCCTACGGTCGAGGTGTATCTCTATATTTGCCATACACTCATCTTTATGGCTACCCAAGAGTGAAATTAATAGACCACTCCTACCCCTTATATAGAGGACACTTATATAAGGACACATATATACACACACATATATATATATATATATATATATATATATATATATATATATATATATATATATATATATATAAAGAACTAAGTCAAAATACAAATACAAGAATTATAATTGAATTTAGAATTCAAAGCTTTTCGTTGGCTAACAGTACCAACATCATCAGGAATATTAAACAATTAAAATTAACATATATGCAAATTAGATCAAATAAATAGCTATGCCAAATCAATTACAATGTTAAAAATTTTTATTTTGCTGCCCTAACATTACAAACACTGAATATATTATCAAATTTAGACTTTACTTCATTTATTGTATTTGTTCATTTATCAACTCATTATTAGTATTATATTTATGTATTTCTAAAACTTCATAAATATTAATTATCAGGCCTTTGTTAATTTCTTTTACAAGTATCATATTATCTATATTAGGAAATATGTGATTATTATTAATACAATGACTAGCAAAATTTGATTTATAAATATCTGGCTTTATATATATATATATATATATATATATATATATATATATATATATATAAATATAAAATATAATAAATATATATATAAATATATAAATTTCTGGCTTTATATATATATATATATATACGTCTATATGTATATGCTTACACACACACACACACACACACACACACACACACACACACACACACACACACACACACACACACACACACACACACACACACACACACACACACACACACACACACACACACACACACACACACACACACACACACACACACACACACACACACACACACACACACACACACACACACACACACACACACACACACACACACACACACACACACACACATACATACACACACACACACACAGCTTGATATATACATAAATACAATTTTTTTAAACAAATATAATACATGTCAATATGGTAGCATTTCATTTTTAAAAGCAGCCATTTGAAAGAGTGAAATATTCATGTTTCACGTCGTGTATAATTTGTTTCTTATAAACGTGATATAACTCCATGAGCTTCAATTTCATTAAACTATAAACATATATAATTGACTGAAGTACTATCAATATGGCAGTATTTCAGCAGTGCATCTATATGGCAGCCAGTGTATGTATTGTCCAATCCAATAACAATACGGCAGCCGGTGTGTATATTATTACCAGGTCACTAACAATACAAGAACCAACAGACCCGCACTATAGCGACACTGACTGACTACTACACGTTTAGAGTATATGACACTGAGTGTGCGTAACCTCGGCGAAAACAAGCATTAGATTGTCCCTTCTTGGCTTCAGTTGACGAATTCTCTACTCATTTCACATAGGTCCTGCTTATTGGTGGTCAAAAACGTGTACAACTATCAAAAGCTAATGAGTAGCAAAGGGATAAATTATGGTA
Source organism: Prosapia bicincta (assembly GCA_036971475.1). Taxonomy (NCBI): domain Eukaryota; kingdom Metazoa; phylum Arthropoda; class Insecta; order Hemiptera; family Cercopidae; genus Prosapia; species Prosapia bicincta. The sequence goes on from JBAIZL010000002.1 coordinate 39,210,579, forward strand.
ACAATATCAGACGCCTAAAAAAGCTAGAAAGTAATTAATTGGAGTATTTTGGAGAATTCTAAGACCAATTCTGTCATCGAAAGGCAACGGGGAGGCACTGGGTGGCTCTACGGAAATATGAAAGTGGTGAATTGTGGTAAAAATGTCAGATGGCAAAAAATAAGCTAGAAAATAATCACACGGGGATATTTAAGGGGGCTGAGTCCTATACCGTTATCGAACGTAAGTGGGAATGCAAGGGTGCTGCTCTATGGGAGTAACAAGTGGTGAATTGGAGTAAAAATGTGAGAAGGCAAAAAGAGCTAGAAAATGATTAATCAGATTCTTTCGGATTGTGCTGAGTCCAACGCTGTCACCAAAATAAATGGGTATTCACTGGTGTGGCTCTATGGGAGTAGTAAAATGGTGAATTGTGGTAAAATTATCAAATAGCAAAAAATAAGCTAGAAAATAATCACTCGGGGATACTTAAGGGGGCTGAGTCTTATACCGTTATCGAACGTAAGTGGGAATGCAAGGGTGCTGCTCTATGAGAGTAGCAAATAGTGAAATGGGGTAAAAAAGTCAGAAGGCAAAAACAAAGCTGGAAAGTGATCATTTGGAGGATGCTGAGTCCAATGACGTTATAAAAATAGTCAACGGGTGTGACTCTACGGAAATATGAAAGTGGTGAATCGGGGTGAAAATGTCAGAAGGTTAAAAAAAGCCTAGAAAATTATCACTCTGGGGGGTTTTGAGGTTGTTAAGAACCATACCTTTATCGAACGTCAGTGGAGATGTACGGGTGATGTGTTTTCGGAGTAGCAAATGGTGAATTGGGGTAAAAGTTTCAGAAGGTATAAAAAGTTTTAAATGATCAATAGGGGGTTTTGAAGGTGCGAAGTCCAATGCCGTCATGAAAAGTCAACGGAGATGCACGGATATAGCTCTACGAGATTAGAAAAGGGATGAAATGGGATAAAAATGTCAGAAGGCAAAAAAAGGTAGAAAAAGATCCCTTGCAGGTGTTTTAAGGATGCTGAGTTATATACCGGTATCGAATGTCAATGAGGATGCATGGGTTTTGTTTTATAGAAGTAGTAAATGGTGAATGGAGGTAAAATTGTCAGAAGGCAAAAAAAACCTACAAAATGATCAATCTAGTTATTTTTAAGGGTGCTGAGTCCAATTTCGTCTTCAAAATTAAACGGGGAAGTACGAGTGTGGTTCTAGGGTAATAGTTAATTGGTGAATTGGGGTCAAAATGTCGGAAAGCATATAAAGCTTGAAATTGATCGATTGTGATGTTTTTGAGGGTTCTAAGTCTAATGCCGTCATTAAACGTAAACGGGGATGTACGGGTGAGTCTCTGTGGGAGTAGCAGAAGGGTGGCTTGGCGAACACGTAGGATGGCCAAAAATCGTTTGAAAATGATTGCTTTGTTGGTTTGTGAGAGTGCTGAGTGTTTGTATCTTCCGTGCTTGGTTCGTGTGTCTTCCGTAATTGAATGTCAACGTGGATAAACGGGTTTAGCTCTACAGAGCTGGAAAAGAGGTGAATTGGAGTAGAAAATGCCAGAAGGGCACCAAATGGGTGAATTATGACCATTATTTTGTATACATTAATATATTGCTACAAAGTACTTCTAAATATCTGGATGGTATATATAAATATAAATAAATATATATATATATATATATATATATATAATATATATATATATATATATATATATATATATATATATATATATTAAATATGGTTATATGTTTTCTTGTAATATAGTTAATAAATTAAAGATATTTTAAAAACAAGAATACTTTTAATACATATACTATTCAAAGCTTTTCGGCGATAAAACAATACCAGCATCTTCAGAAAAAATAATTATGTCTGAATGCTTGAAATGATAATTATTTTTCCTGAAGATGCTGGTACTGTTTTATCGGTGAAAAGCTTTGAATAATATATGTAATAAAAGTATTCTTGTTTTTGAAATATTGTTAATTTATTATTGTTTTATATATATAGTTTTAAAACTTGGTTTAATATGACGAACTAAAATGCTTTTTGAAAATGGTTTGCATTGAAAATAATTTTTTGTTGTTTAGAGTGTATTTTTAAGAAATATAATTGTAAAAACTAAACAAAATCGTAGTTGATTCATTCTTTTTCAAGTAATTCCACTTTGTATCAACCATTGCTTGATACTGTATTATTTTTCTAATGGGTTGAGTGGAATTTTAATGGGTTGAGTGGAATTTTAATGGGTTGAGTGGAATTTTAATGGGTTGAGTGGAATTTTAATGGGTTGAGAGGAATTTTAATGAGTTGAGTGGAATTTTAATGGGTTGAGTGGAATTTTAATGGGTTGAGTGGAATTTTAATGGGTTGAGTATAGAATTTAAATGGGTTGAGTATGGAATTGTAATGGGTTGAGTATGGAATTTTATAGGGTTGAGTGGAATTTTAATGGGTTGAGTGGAATTTTAATGGGTTGAGTATGGAATTTTAATGGATTGAGTGGAATTTTAATGGGTTGAGTATGGAATTTTAATGGGTTGAGTGGAATTTTAATGGGTTGAGTGGAATTTTAATGGGTTGAGTGGAATTTTAATGGGTTGAGTATGGAATTTTAATGGGTTGAGTATGGAATTTTAATGGGTTGAGGGGAATTTTAATGGGTTGAGTGGAATTTTAATGGGTTGAATGGAATTTTAATGGGTTGAGTATGGAATTGTAATGAACAATGGTATCAGAAATGACATGAAATTTAAAGCTCGATTGACTACGATTTTATTACAGTGAAGACGTTTAAAACATGAATATATGGTACTTGAATATTTGATATAAACTCGTACTATAATTCCCTGAGAGTAGTCTTGTTCAAGGGCAAAACTTTCATAGCATACATTCATACCCAGTCAAGACTCTATTGACCGTCTTCCTATAGACTGCGAAATGAAGCGAACAAAAAACTTGTCAACAAGATTCATAAGAAACTTTATTGCAGAAAGAAATCCAATTCTCCTAGAAATATGATTTACTTTATCAAAGTAAGGAAATAAGTTTTTTCGGGAGATTTATTTCACAAAATTGTAAAGAAAACATAATTTATTGTATTTATTTATTACGTTTTCTAATAATTTATTTCTCTGCAAAATAATAATTTAAAAAAATGAAAATTTTATATTGATATATTTAAATATAAATCTCATGAATTCGTATCAATCCATACCAATTTGTAAATTGATATCACCAGTGTCGAAACACCATTTAGAATACGGGATGATGAAACTGAGCCTCTTCAGCTCATTCTAAGGGTTCCAAGATGTGAAGATGCTGAAGAAAGTTGCCTGGAAGAGTGGAAAACACTAGATAACAATGAAGAATATACCGATCATTACATGGTGTTTATAGTCCAGGATCAACACAATGACAGAGTAGCAGATAGCGATAGCGAGGAAAAAGGTGCCTCTACGAATGCTGTTACTTATGCCGACGTTGTCATTGGGCATACTGACATTGCGTTGCGTTACGTAGAACAACAAGCAGCTGCAACACCTAATGATGTTACTTATGCCGACGTTGTCATTGGGCGTACTGACATTGCGTTGCGTTACGTAGAACAAGTAGCTGCAACACCTAATGCTGTTACTTATGCCGACGTTGTCATTGGGCGTACTGACATTGCGTTGCGTTACGTAGAACAACCAGCAGCTGCAACACCTAATGCTGTTACTTATGCCGACGTTGTCATTGGGCGTACTGACATTGCGTTGCGTTACGTAGACCAACAAGCAGCTGCAACACCTAATGCTGTTACTTATGCCGACGTTGTCATTGCGTTGCGTTACGTAGAACAACAAGCAGCTGCAACACCTAATGCTGTTACTTATGCCGACGTTGTTATTGGGCGTACTGACATTGCGTTGCGTTACGTAGAACAACCAGCAGCTGCAACACCTAATGTTGTTACTTATGCCGACGTTGTCATTGGGCGTACTGACATTGCGTTGCATTACGTAGAACAACAAGCAGCTGCAACACCTAATGCTGTTACTTATGCCGACGTTGTCATTGGGCCTACTGACATTACGTTGCATTAAGTAGAACAACATGCAGCTGCAACACCCAATGTTGTTACTTATGCCGACGTTGTCATTGGGCGTACTGACATTGCGTGCGTTGCGTTACGTAGAACAACATACAGCTGCAACACCTAATGTTGTTACTTATGCCGACGTTGTCATTGGTCGTACTGACATTACGTTGCATTACGTAGAACAACATGCAGCTGCAACACCCAATGTTGTTACTTATGCCGACGTTGTCATTGGGCGTACTGACATTGCGTTGCGTTACGTAGAACAACAAGCAGCTGCAACACCCAATGTTGTTACTTATGCCGACGTTGTCATTGGGCGTACTGACATTGCGTTGCGTTACGTAGAACAACATGCAGCTGCAACACCTAATGCTGTTACTTATGCCGACGTTGTTATTGGGCGTACTGACATTGCGTTGCGTTACGTAGAACAACAAGCAGCTGCAACACCTAATGCTGTTACTTATGCCGACGTTGTCATTGGGCCCACTGACATTACGTTGCATTACGTAGAACAACATGCAGCTGCAACACCCAATGTTGTTACTTATGCCGACGTTGTCATTGGGCGTACTGATATTGCGTTGCGTTAAGTAGAACAACAAGCAGCTGCAACACCTAATGCTGTTACTTATGCCGACGTTGTCATTGGGCGTACTGACATTGCGTTGCATTACGTAGAACAACATACAGCTGCAACACCTAATGTTGTTACTTATGCCGACGTTGTCATTGGGCGTACTGACATTGCGTTGCGTTACGTAGAACAACAAGCAGCTGCAACACCTAATGCTGTTACTTATGCCGACGTTGTCATTGGGCGTACTGACATTGCGTTGCGTTAAGTAGAACAGCAAGCAGCTGCAACACCTAATGCTGTTACTTATGCCGACGTTGTCATTGGGCGTACTGACATTGCGTTGCGTTACGTAGAACAACAAGCAGCTGCAACACCTAATGCTGTTACTTATGCCGACGTTGTCATTAGGCCTACTGACATTACGTTGCATTACGTAGAACAACATGCAGCTGCAACACCCAATGTTGTTACTTATGCCGACATTGTCATTGGTCGTACTGACATTACGTTGCATTACGTAGAACAACATGCAGCTGCAACACCCAATGTTGTTACTTATGCCGACGTTGTCATTGGGCGTACTGACATTACGTTTCATTACGTAGAACAACATGCAGCTGCAACATCCAATGTTCTTACTTATGCCGACGTTGTCATTGGGCGTACTGGCATTGCGTTGCGTTACGTAGAACAACAAGCAGCTGCAACACCTAATGCTGTTACTTATGCCGACTTTGTCATTGGGCGTACTGACATTGCGTTGCGTTACGTAGAACAACAAGCAGCTGTAACACCCAATGTTGTTACTTATGCCGACGTTGTCATTGGGCGTACTGACATTGCGTTGCGTTACGTAGAACAACATGCAGCTGCAACACCTAATGCTGTTACTTATGCCGACGTTGTTATTGGGCGTACTGACATTGCGTTGCGTTACGTAGAACAACAAGCAGCTGCAACACCTAATGCTGTTACTTATGCCGACGTTGTCATTGGGCCCACTGACATTACGTTGCATTACGTAGAACAACATGCAGCTGCAACACCCAATGTTGTTACTTATGTCGACGTTGTCATTGGGCGTACTGATATTGCGTTGCGTTAAGTAGAACAACAAGCAGCTGCAACACCTAATGCTGTTACTTATGCCGACGTTGTCATTGGGCGTACTGACATTGCGTGCGTTGCGTTACGTAGAACAACATACAGCTGCAACACCTAATGTTGTTACTAATGCCGACGTTGTCATTGGGCGTACTGACATTGCGTTGCGTTACGTAGAACAACAAGCAGCTGCAACACCTAATGCTGTTACTTATGCCGACGTTGTCATTGGGCGTACTGACATTGCGTTGCGTTACGTAGAACAACAAGCAGCTGCAACACCCAATGTTGTTACTTATGCCGACGTTGTGATTGGGCGTACTGACATTGCGTTGCGTTAAGTAGAACAACAAGCAGCTGCAACACCTAATGCTGTTACTTATGCCGACGTAGTCATTGGGCGTATTGACATTGCGTTGCGTTACGTAGAACAACATGCAGCTGCAACACCTAATGCTGTTACTTATGCCGACGTTGTTATTGGGCGTACTGACATTGCGTTGCATTACGTAGAACAACAAGCAGCTGCAACACATAATGTTGTTACTTATGCCGACGTTGTCATTGGGCGTACTGACATTGCGTTGCGTTACGTAGAACAACAAGCAGCTGAAACACCTAATGCTGCTACCTATGCCGACGTTGTCATTGGGCGTACTGACATTGCGTTGCGTTACGTAGAACAACAAGCAGCTGCAACACCTAATGCTGTTACTTATGCCGACGTTGTCATTGGGCCTACTGACATTACGTTGCATTACGTAGTACAACATGCAGCTGCAACACCCAATGTTGTTACTTATGCCGACGTTGTCATTGGGCGTACTGACATTGCGTTGCGTTACGTAGAACAACATGCAGCTGCAACACCTAATGTTGTTACTTATGCCGATGTTGCCATTGGGCGTACTGACATTGCATTGCGTTACGTAGAACAACAAGCAGCTGCAACACCTAATGTTGTTACTTATGCCGATGTTGTCATTGGACGTACTGACATTGCGTTGCGTTACGTAGAACAACAAGCAGCTGCAACACCTAATGTTGTTACTTATGCCGATGTTGTCATTGGGCGTACTGACATTGCGTTGCGTTACGTAGTACAACAAGCAGCTGCAACACCTAATGCTGTTACTTATGCCGACGTTGTCATTGGGCGTACTGATATTGCGTTGCGTTAAGTAGAACAACAAGCAGCTGCAACACCTAATGCTGTTACTTATGCCGACGTTGTCATTGGGCGTACTGACATTACGTTGCATTACGTAGAACAACATGCAGCTGCAACACCCAATGTTGTTACTTATGCCGACGTTGTCATTGGGCGTACTGACATTGCGTTGCATTACGTAGAACAACATACATCTGCAACACCTAATGTTGTTACTTATGCCGACGTTGTCATTGGGCGTACTGACATTGCGTTGCGTTACGTAGAACAACAAGCAGCTGCAACACCTAATGCTGTTACTTATGCCGACGTTGTCATTGGGCGTACTGACATTGCGTTGCGTTAAGTAGAACAACAAGCAGCTGCAACACCTAATGCTGTTACTTATGCCGACGTTGTCATTGGGCGTACTGACATTGCGTTGCGTTACGTAGAACAACAAGCAGCTGCAACACCTAATGCTGTTACTTATGCCGACGTTGTCATTGGGCGTACTGACATTGCGTTGCGTTACGTAGAACAACAAGCAGCTGCAACACCCAATGTTGTTACTTATGCCGACGTTGTGATTGGGCGTACTGACATTGCGTTGCGTTACGTAGAACAACAAGCAGCTGCAACACCCAATGTTGTTACTTATGCCGACGTTGTCATTGGGCGTATTGACATTGCGTTGCGTTACGTAGAACAACATGCAGCTGCAACACCTAATGCTGTTACTTATGCCGACGTTGTTATTGGGCGTACTGACATTGCGTTGCATTACGTAGAACAACAAGCAGCTGCAACACATAATGCTGTTACTTATGCCGACGTTGTCATTGGGCCTACTGACATTGCGTTGCATTACGTAGAACAACATGCAGCTGCAACACCCAATGTTGTTACATATGCCGACGTTGTCATTGGGCGTACTGACATTGCGTTGCGTTACGTAGTACAACAAGCAGCTGCAACACCTAATGCTGTTACTTATGCCGATGTTGTCATTGGGCGTACTGATATTGCGTTGCGTTAAGTAGAACAACAAGCAGCTGCAACACCTAATGCTGTTACTTATGCCGACGTTGTCATTGGGCGTACTGACATTACGTTGCATTACGTAGAACAACATGCAGCTGCAACACCCAATGTTGTTACTTATGCCGACGTTGTCATTGGGCGTACTGACATTGCGTGCGTTGCGTTACGTAGAACAACATACAGCTGCAACACCTAATGTTGTTACTTATGCCGACGTTGTCATTGGGCGTACTGACATTGCGTTGCGTTACGTAGAACAACAAGCAGCTGAAACACCTAATGCTGCTACCTATGCCGACGTTGTCATTGGGCGTACTGACATTGCGTTGCGTTACGTAGAACAAAAAGCAGCTGCAACACCTAATGCTGTTACTTATGCCGACGTTGTCATTGGGCCTACTGACATTACGTTGCATTACGTAGAACAACATGCAGCTGCAACACCCAATGTTGTTACTTATGCCGACGTTGTCATTGGGCGTACTGACATTGCGTTGCGTTACGTAGAACAACATGCAGCTGCAACACCCAATGTTGTTACTTATGCCGACGTTGTCATTGGGCGTACTGACATTGCGTTGCGTTACGTAGAACAACAAGCAGCTGAAACACCTAATGTTGTTACTTATGCCGACGTTGTCATTGGGCGTACTGACATTGCGTTGCGTTACGTAGAACAACAAGCAGCTGCAACACCTAATGTTGTTACTTATGCCGATGTTGTCATTGGGCGTACTGACATTGCGTTGCGTTACGTAGAACAACAAGCAGCTGCAACACCTAATGTTGTTACTTATGCCGATGTTGTCATTGGACGTACTGACATTGCGTTGCGTTACGTAGAACAACAAGCAGCTGCAACACCTAATGTTGTTACTTATGCCGATGTTGTCATTGGGCGTACTGACATTGCGTTGCGTTACGTAGAACAACAAGCAGCTGCAACACCTAATGTTGTTACTTATGCCGATGTTGTCATTGGACGTACTGACATTGCGTTGCGTTACGTAGAACAACAAGCAGCTGCAACACCTAATGTTGTTACTTATGCCGATGTTGTCATTGGACGTACTGACATTGCGTTGCGTTACGTAGAACAACAAGCAGCTGCAACACCTAATGTTGTTACTTATGCCGATGTTGTCATTGGGCGTACTGACATTGCATTGCGTAATCATTCTGATTCTGATTCTATATAAGCTACAGCAAGAGCTAACTAATTTATATACTTTGACACCAGAGTCCTTCGGGAGGTTTTTATTAATAATTTGATTCTTGCTTATCGCATATAATTGTTAAATACTATATAAGCTACAGCAAGAGCTAACTAATTTATATAGTTTGACAACAAAGTCCTTTGAAAGGATTTTATTATTAATTTGATTCTGCTTATCGCTTATGATTGTTAAATTCTATAGAAACTACAGCAAGAGCTAACTAATTTATATAGTTTGACAACAAAGTCCTTTGAAAGGATTTTATTATTAATTTGATTCTGCTTATCGATTATGATTGTTAAATTCTATAGAAACTACAGCAAGAGCTAACTAATTTATATAGTTTGACAACAAAGTCCTTTGAAAGGATTTTATTATTAATTTGATTCTGCTTATCGCTTATGATTGTTAAATTCTATAGAAACTACAGCAAGAGCTAACTAATTTATATACTTTGACACCAGAGTCCTTCGGAACGTTTTTATTAATAATTTGATTCTGCTTATCGGTTATGATTGTTAAATTCTATATAAGCTACAGCAAGAGCCAACTAATTTATATACTTTGACACCACAGTTCTTCGGAAGGTTTTCATTAATAATTTGATTCTGCTTATCGCATATGATTGTTAAATTCTATAGAAGCTACAGCAAGAGCTAACTAATTTATATACTTTGACACCAGAGTCCTTCGGAACGTTTTTATTAATAATTTGATTCTGCTTATCGGACCCGCAGGGGGGTGCGGACTAGCCGCACCTACGAGGGATTTGGCGTCCCTCGCGGTACCCTAGCCTAACACTACACCACTCACAAAAACATACACACACACATACACACACCAACACAATCTATACACATTTCAACACTTACATCTTCGCTTAGGGAATTTTGACTGGTCAGAACCGTTGCGCGTTGGGAGTGCTGAAAAGTCCAGAGCGTGACAAACTCTGGTCTGGGACGCTGATGTGAGCTTGCTCTGCCGAAGACGTAAGCGCGGTTTCTGGTCTACCAGCCGCTTCGGTCCTTGGTCAGGGAGTGTCCGCGGTGCATGGGTGTCGGAGCCTGTGCACAGTATTACGAGTCCTCGACTGATGCCCATCCAGTCGAGCTAAGGAGAAAAGCTATAGGCCTCAGAGTTCTGAGGATTGGAAATGATCTTAATGTGATCCAAGGGTGTACCCGTTCCTATAGTCTCGCCCGTAACGCTTGACACGATGGCTGGCAAAAAATATTTATGGATTCAAAAACCACGTCAAATATGACTAGTCTGAAGAGGACACGCCAGGATTCTCCTGACGATCTAACTTGTAAAGATTTGAGTAAAAAGTTGATGGTGGCAACGTCGCAGACATTGCCATCAGCAAAGTATTTAGTGGTTTCTAGTGCCGAAGAAGGGAAAGATCTTTCTAAAGTTTCTCCTTTCCTTATTAACAAGGCTATTACTGCCTGTGCTGGAGGTCCAGTAGCCTCTATTAAGAAACTTAGAAACGGAACCCTGTTAGTTACGACGTCCACCGACAGACAAACTCGTTCTCTATCAAAAATGACCTCCTTCTTTGACCAGGTCATGGTATCTGTGGCTCCCCACAGATCCTTGAATTACTCAAAGGGGGTCATCACATGTAGGGATTTAATGCACCTTCCAATCGATGAAATAAAGTCCGAACTGTCTTCTCAGTTAGTTACGGACGTTATCCCTATAACGAAAATGGACAAAGGAGAAAAAGTAGCAACAGCTTCTTTTATCGTCACTTTTGGAAAGCCGGAAATACCCGAATACTTACATGCAGGTTACCAAAGGCTCTCAGTGAGACCATACGTGGCTAACCCTAGGCGCTGCTTCAAGTGCCAGCGATTTGGGCATATCAGCTCTACCTGTTCGAAGCAGAACGTTTGCGGTATATGTAGCGTTGAAGGCCATGATGATAAGGAATGTGTCAATTCTCCGAAATGCGCCAACTGTGGTGGTGACCACCCAGCGCGATCCTACAACTGCCCTACTTTTAAGGAAGAGAAAGCTATCCTAGGCATCATGGCGAAAGACAAGCTGTCGTTTCCAGAGGCCAAAAAACTCTATAGATCTACTCAGCCGAAGGCAGACAGTAAGACTTATGCCGCTACTCTGACCGCTTCCAAATCGTCCTGTAACAACTGTGCCGAGCTGTCGAAAAAAATTGAAGTTCTAACTGAACAAGTTTCTCGCCTTTTGTCCATAGTCACGAATGGTCCGTCCTTGAATTTGGTACAACCTGCAGCAACGGAAAATGTTTTACCTCGTGTACCTGTCCCTTCCACTGGGGGGATAGGAGCACGAAATAAATCACTAAGCGAGCCTTGTGTTTCTGTGCAGAAGATATTATCAACGGGTAATAAACCTTCTGTGCAGAAGACGGAAAAATCCAAACCACGTAGACCAGTGTTACGACAGACCACATCGCCACCGTCATTACCGGGCATTAAGAAAAATGCTAACAAAGGAGGGAATGTGAAAACTACCCCTCCTAAACCCAAAACTTCCTCAGATTCCATCCCTGAACGGGTGGATATGGAATCTGAGAAATGTAAGCCTGAGACGTCTAAAAACGTTCCAGGCAAGAAAGGAGAGAGCACCAATGGGTGTCAGATCAATCCATTGCTGAGTTAATAAATGTCTGCAATTAACAAGTCAGTGATACAATGGAACGTCAACGGTGTTAGGAGTCACATAGAAGAACTTAAAGTACTCGTGCGAGATGTGTACCCAATGTTTGTATGTCTACAGGAGACACATCTCCACGAATCGCATAATTTCCATTTAAGGGAGTATTCAGTTTTTAGATCGGACTTCGTTACAGAAGATCGAGCTAGAGGTGGCGTAGCCATCCTAGCCCGTGACTGTATCGATGCTGTTTCTCTAAACTTAATAACTCCTTTACAAGCAGTAGCCGTTCAAACAGCTGTCCCGTATAAAATCACTGTGTGTTGTGTCTACTTGCCACCACAAGAAAACCTGCATCACAGTGATTTAGTAAATTTGATAAGCCAGTTACCAACTCCGTTCTTATTGGTAGGGGATTTTAATGCCCACCATTCGTCTTGGGGATCTCCGACTAGGAACTCTCGAGGTGATATTGTTGAAAGTGTAAGAACGGAACTAGACTTATGTCTGCTAAATGACGGTTCTCCTACTCATTTAGCAGCATCTACTGGTGGATGGACAGCTGTTGATCTATCGATTTGCAGCCCTCAATTAGCTACTAGATGCACATGGTCGGTACTCAATGATTTGTATGGAAGCGACCATGTGCCTATTAAGATCAGTTTATGTGACTCCCAAACCTGTTATGTTCGAAATTCCAGTTGGATTTTGCGAAAAGCCAACTGGGACTCCTACTCGAATTACCTTGTATCACTTGACATGGATTATCTGACACCCATTGATGAAAATATAGAAAATTTTACAAAAGCAATTTTAAATGCCGCTGAAAAGACCATTCCGAAAACCTCTGCGCATCCACGCCGACCGCCTGTGCCGTGGTGGAACGATGAATGCACAGAAATCCTCCGTTTACGACGAAGAGCTCTTAGGAGATTTAAACGACACCCAACGAATGGAAACCTTCAGGAGTATAAAATACTCCGTGCGAAAGCACGGAGGATATTTAGGCTGAGTAGAAAGAACTCTTGGGAACAGTACATTAGCACAATTAGACGAACAACTCCGTCCTCCACAGTGTGGAGGAAACTAAGATCAGTTTGTGGTACTTCCATTCCGTTGCCAGCCATTGCGCTGAAGCAACCAGATGGGAGATTAATCACAAACAGTGATGACATTGCTAATGTACTTGGAACATCGTTTTCTAACTTTTCTGCTACTACAGCCTATAATAGATTATTCCAGATTTATAAACTGAAGGAAGAAGCAATACCGTTTACTGTTGGGTCGTCTGAGGACTCTCCTTTAAACACTCCTTTCTCTATAGGGGAATTGGAGTCAGCTCTTGCGTCAACGAAGGATTCTGCACCAGGTCCTGATTCCATTGTGTACTCCATGCTAAAACATCTACCATCATCGGCGAAACTTGTCCTCCTTCGAGTATACAATCGTTTATTCGAGGAGCGCTCTTTCCCCGATGCATGGTTAGAATCGACTGTAATTCCTCTTTTGAAGCCAGGTAAGGACAAAACCAACCCCAGTAGTTACAGGCCTATATCACTTACAAGCGTCTTGTGCAAACTACTGGAGAAGATGGTCAACCGCCGTCTTGTCTGGTACCTAGAAACCAACAACCTTCTTAGCAACGAACAATGTGGTTTCAGACTAGGACGCTCATCAGTTGACCAATTGGTTTTGTTAGAATCCGCTATTCAAGATGCCTTTCTCTTGCGTCAAACGCTCGTTGCGGTTTTCTTTGACCTTGAAAAGGCATATGATATGGCATGGAAAAGAGGAATTCTGAACACTCTGAAATCATGGAGTATACAAGGGAATATCCTAGCATTCATCGCTAACTTTCTTTCAAACAGATCTTTCCGCGTTCGACTTGGAGGCACGTATTCAAACAGCTATACACAAGAGAATGGTGTACCGCAGGGCAGCGTGCTGAGCGTCACGCTGTTTGCCGTTGCAATAAATAGTATCACCAGTAATATACGATCTCCGGTACACTGTTCCCTTTTTGTGGATGACTTTTGTATATATGTGCCTGCTCGTAGTATGGCAACTGCGGAAAGATCTTTGCAGTTAGCAATATACAGATTGGAGGAATGGTCAAAATCGACAGGTTTCAAATTCTCTGCTTCGAAGACCCAATGTGTAGCATTTAGTCGTCGTAGGCAACACCAGGAGCCGATCCTTTTTCTTGACGGGGTTCAGCTTCAAACCACGGATAGTGTTCGATTTCTAGGTCTTTTATTTGATAAAAGACTCTCATGGATCCCACATGTTCGTGATTTGAAGGTGAGATGCAACAAGAAATTGGATATGTTAAGAGTCCTTAGTGGTACGAATTGGGGAGCAGACAGAACTAGTATGCTTCGATTTTATCGCGCGGTCGTTAGATCGCGCATTGATTATGGCTGTCAAGCCTATTCATCCGCACGACCTACAGTTCTGAAAACTCTCGATACCATCCACCACTCTGGACTTAGACTGGCTACTGGTGCATTTAGAACTAGCCCAATCCCTAGTCTTCTTGTCGAAGCTGGGGAACCTACCCTTTCTAGACGACGTCAGATGCTACAAATATCTTACGTTTCTGTTCTTCGAAGCAAACCCAACCACCCGGCATTTGATATAGTCTTTCATAATACGTTAAATCAAGTGTACAATACACGTCAACGTTCGACCGCTCCATTTGGCATACGAACGATAAGAATATTGGATGACCTTGAGTTGCAACTTCCAACTATGTTTGAACGACAAATGTGCTATCTACCTCCATGGATAATAAAAACGCCGCACTTCGATTTCTCATTGTCCAGTTATATAAAACACGATACTCCTGTTGTGGTCTACCACCAGGAATTTTCATCCATTTATAAATCTCATCAACACAGTGAAATTATTTTCACTGATGGATCTAAACTGGACAATGGCGTTGGGTGTGCGTTTTATGCATCTGGTTGTACCTACACGTACGGATTGCCCTCAGCTTGCAGTGTTTTCACGGCAGAACTATTTGCTATTTTTAAAGCTTTGACCGTCATTCCATCTCGATCTTCGCATTATCTTTTGTGTTCGGATTCCAAAAGTGCTCTTCAGGCTCTGCAGGATGTTTTCTCTAACAACCCTTTAGTTGGGGACATTTTGTGTGCTGTACACAGGCTTCAATTGAGGGGTGTGGGGGTAACGTTCTGTTGGGTTCCTGGACATTGCGGAATACTTGGAAACACAAAAGCGGATGAAGCGGCGAAGAAAGCTACAAGTTTGGTGCCTATTACTCAACTAGTTATGGCATCCGATTATGTGTGTTTCGCGAAACATTTATTGCTCGCTGCTTGGAATGACGAGTGGCATACCGTGATTGAGAATAAGCTGAGGGAAATTAAAGATACCGTCCGTCCATGGAGGTCTTCAATTCGTTCAAAACGTAGGGAGGAAGTGGTGGTTACACGCCTTCGCGTTGGCCACTCGTTTGCAACTCATGGATATTTGATGAGGCGTGAGGATCCACCAATATGCCAATATTGCGGTGATATCTTCACAATAAAACATATTTTAGTAAACTGTGTTAATGTAAGCAATATTCGTGACCTTTTTAATTTAAAAGGGAGTTTAAAGGTGGTGCTAAGGGACGATGCCTCGGCCATTGACCGAGTCATCGCTTTCTTGCACCACTTGAAAATATTTTTTAAAATTTAATACATAAATATATATATATTTTTTTATACATATAATTGTCTGTTTCTTTTATTTATTTTAATTTAATTTATTTTGTGTTCTTGTTATTGTTATTGAGATTTATTTATTGATAAATTGTTACCTATTATTGTTTTACATATTGTTATTATTTATTTACTGTTATATTGTTTTTTGTTGTAATTTTGTTATTTAATATTGTTATAGATTTATTGTTTGTTATTTATTGTTGTTGTTTTTTGTTTTGGAATTTTTGTTGTATTTAAATTTATTTTGTTTTATTTAAAATATTCGTTGTTCGTGTTAGATTTAGTTTGGCGATGATAACCACAAATGGTTTTTCGCCAGAAAAAGAAAAAAAAAAAAAAAAAAAAAAAAAAAAATTCTGCTTATCGGTTATGATTGTTAAATTCTATATAAGCTACACCAAGAGCCAACTAATTTATATACTTTGACACCACAGTTCTTCGGAAGGTTTTCATTAATAATTTGATTCTGCTTATCGCATATGATTGTTAAATTCTATATAAGCTACAGCAAGAGCCAACTAATTTATATACTTTGACACCACAGTTCTTCGGAAGGTTTTCATTAATAATTTGATTCTGCTTATCGCATATAATTGTTAAATTCTATATAAGCTACAGCAAGAGCCAACTAATTTATATACTTTGACACCACAGTTCTTCGGAAGGTTTTCATTAATAATTTGATTCTGCTTATCGCATATAATTGTTAAATTCTATATAAGCTACAGCAAGAGCCAACTAATTTATATACTTTGACACCACAGTTCTTCGGAAGGTTTTCATTAATAATTTGATTCTGCTTATCGCATATAATTGTTAAATTCTATATAAGCTACAGCAAGAGCTAACTAATTTATATACTTTGACACCACAGTTCTTCGGAAGGTTTTCATTAATAATTTGATTCTGCTTATCGCATATGATTGGTAAATTCTATATAAGCTACAGCAACAGCCAACTAATTTATATACTTTGACACCACAGTTCTTCGGAAGGTTTTCATTAATAATTTGATTCTGCTTATCGCATATGATTGTTAAATTCTATATAAGCTACAGCAAGAGCCAACTAATTTATATACTTTGACACCACAGTTCTTCGGAAGGTTTTCATTAATAATTTGATTCTGCTTATCGCATATGATTGTTAAATTCTATATAAGCTACAGCAAGAGCCAACTAATTTATATACTTTGACACCACAGTTCTTCGGAAGGTTTTCATTAATAATTTGATTCTGCTTATCGCATATGATTGTTAAATTCTATATAAGCTACAGCAAGAGCCAACTAATTTATTTACTTTGACACCACAGTTCTTCGGAAGGTTTTCATTAATAATTTGATTCTGCTTATCGCATATGATTGTTAAATTCTATATAAGCTACAGCAAGAGCCAACTAATTTATATACTTTGACACCACAGTTCTTCGGAAGGTTTTCATTAATAATTTGATTCTGCTTATCGCATATGATTGTTAAATTCTATATAAGCTACAGCAAGAGCCAACTAATTTATTTACTTTGACACCACAGTTCTTCGGAAGGTTTTCATTAATAATTTGATTCTGCTTATCGCATATGATTGTTAAATTCTATATAAGCTACAGCAAGAGCCAACTAATTTATATACTTTGACACCACAGTTCTTCGGAAGGTTTTCATTAATAATTTGATTCTGCTTATCGCATATGATTGTTAAATTCTATATAAGCTACAGCAACAGCCAACTAATTTATATACTTTGACACCACAGTTCTTCGGAAGGTTTTCATTAATAATTTGATTCTGCTTATCGCATATGATTGTTAAATACTATATAAGCTACAGCAAGAGCTAACTAATTTATATACTTTGACACCAGAGTCCTTCGGGAGGTTTTTATTAATAATTTGATTCTGCTTATCGCATATGATTGTTAAATTCTATATAAGCTACAGCAAGAGCCAACTAATTTATATACTTTGACACCACAGTTCTTCGGAAGGTTTTCATTAATAATTTGATTCTGCTTATCGGTTATGATTGTTAAATTCTATATAAGCTACAGCAAGAGCCAACTAATTTATATACTTTGACACCACAGTTCTTCGGAAGGTTTTCATTAATAATTTGATTCTGCTTATCGCATATGATTGTTAAATTCTATAGAAGCTACAGCAAGAGCTAACTAATTTATATACTTTGACACCACAGTTCTTCGGAAGGTTTTTATTAATTATTTAATTCTCTTCATCGCTTATTACTGTTTAATTCTATAAAAGCTACAGCAAGAATAATTACGTTCACTCCAGAGTCTGTCTCAAATTTTTAATTATTAATGTGATTCAGTTTATGAACTGAATGCGGTTATTTAATTCTATAAAAGCCACAGCAAGAAATAGCTACTATAGCTACGTTGACACCAGAGTCTGTATCAAAGCGTTTACAATAATATGATTCTACTCATTGCTTATTACATTTTAATTCTATAAAAGCTACAGCAAGAATAACTACTATAGCTACGTTGACACTAGAGTCTGTATCAAAGCGTTTACAATCATTTGATTTTATTCATTGCTGATTACTTTTTAATTCTATAAAAGCTACAGCAAGAATTTCTACTGTAGCTACGTTGACAACAGAGTCTGTATCAAAGCGATTTCAATTATTTGATTCTACTCATTGCTTATGACTTTTTAATTCTATAAAAGCTACAGCAAGGATAACTACTGTAGCTACGTTGACAACAGATTCTGTATCATAGCGTTTACAATAATTTGATTCTACTCATTGCTTATGACTTTTTAATTCTATAAAAGCTACAGCAAGAATAACTACTATAGCCAGGTTGACACCAGAGTCTGTATCAAAGCGTTTACAATCATTTGATTCTACTCATTGCTTATGACTTTTTAATTCTATAAAAGCTACAGCAAGAATAACTACTATAGCCAGGTTGACACCAGAGTCTGTATCAAAGCGTTTACAATCATTTGATTCTACTCATTGCTTATGACTTTTTAATTCTATAAAAGCTACAGCAAGAATAACTACTATAGCCAGGTTGACACCAGAGTCTGTATCAAAGCGTTTACAATCATTTGATTCTACTCATTGCTTATGACTTTTTAATTCTATAAAAGCTACAGCAAGAATAACTACTATAGCCAGGTTGACACCAGAGTCTGTATCAAAGCGTTTACAATCATTTGATTCTACTCATTGCTTATGACTTTTTAATTCTATAAAAGCTACAGCAAGAATAACTACTATAGCCAGGTTGACACCATAGTCTGTATCAAAGCGTTTACAATCATTTGATTCTACTCATTGCTTATGACTTTTTAATTCTATAAAAGCTACAGCAAGAATAACTACTATAGCCAGGTTGACACCAGAGTGTGTATCAAAGCGTTTACAATCATTTGATTCTACTCATTGCTTATGACTTTTTAATTCTATAAAAGCTACAGCAAGAATAACTACTATAGCCAGGTTGACACCAGAGTCTGTATCAAAGCGTTTACAATCATTTGATTCTACTCATTGCTTATGACTTTTTAATTCTATAAAAGCTACAGCAAGAATAACTACTATAGCCAGGTTGACACCAGAGTCTGTATCAAAGCGTTTACAATCATTTGATTCTACTCATTGCTTATGACTTTTTAATTCTATAAAAGCTACAGCAAGAATAACTACTATAGCCAGGTTGACACCAGAGTCTGTATCAAAGCGTTTACAATCATTTGATTCTACTCATTGCTTATGACTTTTTAATTCTATAAAAGCTACAGCAAGAATAACTACTGTAGCTACGTTGACAACAAATTCTGTATCACAGCGTTTACAATCATTTGATTCTACTCATTGCTTATGACTTTTTAATTCTATAAAAGCTACAGCAAGAATAACTACTATAGCCAGGTTGACACCAGAGTCTGTATCAAAGCGTTTACAATCATTTGATTCTACTCATTGCTTATGACTTTTTAATTCTATAAAAGCTACAGCAAGAATAACTACTGTAGCCAGGTTGACACCAGAGTCTGTATCAAAGCGATTACAATCATTTGATTCTACTCATTGCTTATTACTTTTTAATTCTATAAAAGCTACAGCAAGAATAACTACTGTAGCTACGTTGACAACAAATTCTGTATCACAGCGTTTACAATCATTTGATTTTACTCATTGCTTATTACTTTTGAAGTTGATCAACTAATATATAAAGTCAGTACAACGGAAAAATAATGGGCAACGTAAAATATCAATAAATATATATATATATATATATATATATATATATATATATATATATATATATATATATATATATAAAGTAACGTCGTTCCTTACGGTAGATTGGATTTAAAAAACTCAGTTTAATTTTGCAGTAAATGGAATTTTATTACCGTGTTATGATTAGAATCAAGCTAATTACAATGAAAATTTTTGTTCCACTCTTATTGACAAAGGGGGTTATTCCTTACGAGCGATTCTACATACACTGATGCTCTAGCATCTCTAAAGATATGTGATAAGAGATACTAACTTGACTTATTGTAGGAATTATGCATACCAGTTTATCTCAATGATCACATTACTTTTGTCTTATGCTAACATTGTCTATTTAATATTTGGCTAAATAAGGTTACATATTTCCTCTATCCTTAAATAAAACTTCCGGCGGATGTTGAGTGTTGTCTTGCTTCTTTTTCTGGAATCTTCTAAACGCTAGATACATAATGCATGTTTGTAGGGTTCCGTATATCATAGTCCAGATGCTGATCCTAGCTGTGATAACCTACTTGTTGTGGAATTGTCGAAATCGCGTTTAAATAAATTTTGTCTGCATCCAATATCTTCAAGTTGACTGAAAAGTGGTAAAATGTAGTCCAGAAGCATCCAGGGATCTTGGAAATCCGCCCGCAGTTTTTGATGAATGTGATACGTTTTTTATTCCTGTAGAAAATTATTTTTTACGTTATAATTAAATACCTTGAAGAGTGGTCGGGATCGTCTCTTCCTTACTTATAATTTTAAATGTGTCTTGATGTGGTAGATGCTGCTTAATATTAGGTAATTTCTGGAATCCACATTATTAAATTTTTAGAGATTTCCATCGCGGTGTTTTTACATTTGTCTGTCGTTCTAAATTGGATAATAAATAGTTACTACCTCAATTACTTGTTTCCTCAATAATTGTTTTCCAATGAGCACAACTATTTTGAATGCATTTTGTGTCTAAACTTAACACTAATTTAGTTTGGTAAGTTATATTTGATTTATTTAACTTAGTTTTTGATATAAGTATTTTACTCTAGAAATCACAGCTAACTATTATGATTTGTACTTGATAAGTAAAAAAAAAATTTGTGGACGTTAAAATCCGTTTCTTCTACAATCTCCTTGGTGCTAGTTTTGCAGTTTTCACAGATTTTCAAATTCCCAAATATTTTCTACTTTTGGTTCTAAGGGTAACTGATTATTATAATATTTGTGAATTCTTTAGCTATTTCTATGCATAATTCTTTTGTTGAGTTTATACTGGGCTGTAATACTTCTAGTTTACAGAATGTTAAACTACTTTCTATATCTTGTACTAAATTTAATATAATGAAATGTTATATAAAATATTTAATTAATTTAATATATCTCCGAATTTTTCCAACTCTACGAAATCACCAAGTTTCTTGTTTACAAATAACAATCTCTTTCTTGGCTCATTAAGGTTTTCATCGACTAAATTTAGCGTCTCATTGAATTCTATAATATTTGAACTGATTGAATTTTGAGAAGAAATTTGATTCGCTAAATTCAATTGATTACCTTTAATCTCCTTTATTAATTTGTGAATTTTTTGACCAGCATAAGCATCCAAATTTCCTGTAATAACTTTTATTACTGAACCTAGTCCATTAACAATACTTCTAGGTTTTATAATATTAGTTTTGTTTCCTATACAGATTATTTCTAGTTTTGTTTAAAATAATTTCTCTTGTGTGATTAATAAATCTAAAATCAGTAGCTACATCTCTAAACTTACTACAAATTCACTGTCTGTTACTACAAATATGTCTGTTACAAATTCTATTTACAGTTTATGGTTAAATGGTTTAACACAATTTTAAAACAATATTCCAAGTTATTTAAGTAAGTTCAGTAAATATTTCTTCTAGAATTATATAATGTAGGTAGGAGGAATTCAATTTTTCCAGGCCTAGATTGATTGGAATAACGCATAGACTTTGCATGATGTCTTCTATTCCTGATGTTTCTAAGGTATCTCCTCGGAGGAATAAAAGAACCTGGAACAGGATTGGTATAAGGGTTGGACTTTAAAATTTCATTGGTTTTTATTGGTCTTTTAATTTTTTACAAGTGAATTGTTTGCTTTTTGTTGTGGTGTTTTGCTTGATTTTTGTTATCTTCTTCTCTAGAGGATGGAAGTAGCTTGTTCCTTGATATACTTGTTTGAAATCCTTCTCTAGGAGTATTGGCATAATTATTACCTTTTTTCTATATCGATGTTAAAAAGTGAATTCGAATCTGTATTTCCCTGGAATCTGTAGAATTTCGAATGAAATCAATTTTGTAATGAATGTATGCTATTGTAAGCAGTTATAGCATATTTCACCTCATTTATAAGAGTGTATTTTTTTTTAATTCAGGATAGTTATTTAACTACCTTATACTGAACAACCTATTAAAGTTAAGTGTAATCTTTCTCAAATTCCGTTAGATTGCGAATGTTGTGTGATAATAAAGTGAATTTTTAATTCGTGCAGATCCATCATTACTTTTTTAATTTTTTATTCAACTCGACGCCGTTTTCCGTTATTATACCGTCGGCGTCGTTTACACCATGATGAGTAAAGTAGGTTAAAAGTTTCTGAGCTACTTCGGTTGCTTGTGCAACAATACGATATACTAGGCATATCTGGAGAAGCTATCAATCATACTCACAAACTTTTGCTTTTCACGAATAATGCAATCTACAATCATTATTTGATGTCACTTTGTGTTTAGTTTTTAAACAAGTGTCACAGTAGTTTACAAATCTTTTCATGTATATATTATTAATATTTAGTCAATATTTTATATTTGGGACAAATGCTACAAGGTTTTTCCAACATTTACTGTTTCATCAAAATTGGAATACCAACTACTGTGTTTCCTTCGTAGTTCGAATGTACCGTTTGATCTGTGTCTTCGGCTATTTCCGGATCAATAGCAGTATTTTCATTTCCATCGACATTATCAATCATCGATTGTGAATCTTCCTTCGCCATTTGGTAAATATCTTCATTATTGCATATGCTGATTTTTCCTATCCTTTCCCATTACCAATAACATTTAATTGTATTATCGAAAGTGCATCAGTATTTTGGTTTAATTCACCATTTGTGTACACTATTTCGTAGTCATATTCTTTTAAGGTATACCTCCAACGAAAAAAGTACATTAATGGTTAAAATTGCCATTGGAAAGGTTTGTGGTCAGCAAAGATTTATAAATTTCTTCCGTATATAAGATCTGAAATATTTTGTTTCCCATACTCTTGGGAGTAGCTCCTTTTCAATTGCTGCATAAGGTTTCACTATCACTTAACATTCGACTGGCATAAGCTTGCAGCCTTTTGTGTTTGACTAAGTACTGTTACATTAAGTACAGTAAGTAGTTACATTAAATTCTTGTTAAAAATCTGGGAATTACAGCAAGGGTTCATTTAATAGTATTTGTTTACAAGTTTCAAAGCAATTTATGTAATCCTGGTCATCAATGTTGTTTTTGGCACACTTTTTTGAATATTTGGTAAAAGGTTTAGTTATACCAGCAAAATTCCTTATAAATTTCGTATAATACCTATTACACATAAAGATTTACTATATGATCCTATATGGTACTAAATGACCCACGTAAGTCACTTCCTTTCTATGAAATTGAGGTTTGTCAACCTGTCCTTTACAGTTGGCTTTGGGTAGTTTTTCAAACACGTCTTTAAGTCTTTCTATATGTACTTGGAGACTATTTGAATAAATTAAAATGTCGTCCAAATAAACTAAGCAAGTTTAATTTTGAATTCCTCTCAGAATGTTATCCACAATTCCGTTGCTTTGAACGACAGGGTTGTTTTCTTAGGCAAATGGGCATTCTTAAATGCCCCGTTTAAAATTATGTTTTGTCCATGCTATTTGGGTATATTTCTACTTGATGAAATTCTGAGGCTAGGTCTAAAGTTGTGAAATACTGAGATTGTCCTAATTTGTCTAAAATATCACTTATGTTTGGTAAGTAAAACTTATCACCAATTGTTTTTGAGTTTAAGCCTCTGAAATCTATCACTAATAAAAACTTCCGTTTACCAAGAGCGTCCAGTTTTTTTTTCAAGTTTTTGGTATAATCTAGACCGGAAACTCCCACGGCAAACGAGAAGGCTGAATGATCCCCTGCTTAAGCATGTCTTGTGTTTTTTTAATAACTTCATGTTTGTAAATTTCTGGATATCTATAGTTTTCAGAATATACGAGAATTTCGTCTAGTTCTAATTACAAGTTTTATTTGATTGGTGAAAGTCGTCAGTTCCAGTAGTGTAAAATATATCTGCGTATTCTCCTATTAACTTTTTTATAGTGATTTTTCCTCTGAATTTTACCCTGATTTTTAAGAAGTCTAGCTTTTTTTATTTTTAATAACCTAACATATTAAAATTAGTTTAAAAGTCTTTGGTTACAGAGAATTATTAAAATGGGTAAATATTTAAATGGTGCATTTATTATTAATTTTATATTTTTCTCTGTATTGTTTTCAATAGAGCAGTAGGCTTCGCCCTTGTACACTGAAACTACGCATTGTGAAATTTTCAACTCATATAAGTCTATGTAAGAATAATCCTTCTATTATAATGAAAATATTAGGAAGAACTCCAATACCACAAAAATAATTAAAAATAACAAATAAAACAAGTTACTTAAGATTAAACCCTTATGTACATTTCGATGACCATGTCATCATCATCAGAGGGTCTTATTACAAAATACAATCTAGCACACAAGAAGTTACAAACTAGAATGAACTAGTTCTAGAACACATCATTCTAGTTTGTAACTTCTTGTGTGCTAGATTGTATTTTGTAATAAGACCCTCTGATGATGATGACATGGTCATCGAAATGTACATAAGGGTTTAATCTTAAGTAACTTGTATTATTTGTTATTTTTGATTATTTTTGTGGTATTGGGGTTCCTTCCAATATTTTCATTGTAATATATTGTACCACTGTGCTCTTGATATTGTGTC
The DNA here is from genome assembly GCA_036971475.1 of Prosapia bicincta. Taxonomy (NCBI): domain Eukaryota; kingdom Metazoa; phylum Arthropoda; class Insecta; order Hemiptera; family Cercopidae; genus Prosapia; species Prosapia bicincta. The sequence goes on from JBAIZL010000002.1 coordinate 39,235,415, forward strand.
ATAATCCTTCTAGATTATTATTATTTTTTACCTTAACCTTAACTACCTGTTTATCACACTTTTCCCTCCGTATTAAAATACTGAAAGGGACTTCTTTACCACAAAGTAGTAGCTTATAGTACACAAAATCCAATTTTATTCCTAAATTCTTTTGTACTATCCAGTACCAATAATAGGTCGAAACTAATAAACCTAATAAGTAAACTTTTATTGCCCTTTTAGATAAAAGGGTAATTTTGCAATAATCATCTTCTGTTGAAGTGCTGTGTGCAGTGGTTACTTCAAAACGTTTTTTAATTACAAATTTTTTAAAACTTTTCCATCCTTTTTGTTTTCTTATGAACGATCCCCTTTAACAATTAATATTTTAAATTTAGTATTTAAGTCGTATCGAAACTATAATTTTGATAAATTATTCATGAAATCAGTTTTCATTTTGAGGTACAGCAGGTGTGCAACCGAGTAGCTTTTCAGTTTTTTTTTTGTGACGAACACAATTTCTTCGTCGTGCTGAGATAATATTTGGCTTCAATGTCGAGTACATTCACCTAAAATGTACTGCATTTTAATTAACAGCATGTTAAAGGAGCGTTTCATTATAATACTAAATCACGTACGCTAGTTTTAGAATAACACAAATTGTCTTATGAAGGTCAGAAAAGATCGAAGATGATGAACGTTTCGGCAAATATGTGACTGAAAAAAATGAAGGAAACGTTCAACAAATTAATGAAACTATCCTGAATTAATTTTCCATCCTGAACATGTCAAATGTTAGTGCTATATTGCGCCAAACCACAACAAACCAGTTCTATGCATTATTTGTGAAACAGTCTTCAATTGACAAAAATACTTTGGCACTAAGCCAATGGTTGTGGTCGACCGACATCTATAGCAGCGAGGTTCGACAAAGCACTTTGTTAGCAGATCTCCCATAACTCCAAGACTATTGCTATGTGTATACGTTTTGTTCAAATGAGGACTGACGATTCTGGAGATGTTCCCTATTATTAATTCTGATAGTAACTGATCAAAGTTATTCAAGGATAAGGTGGGCAGAGAATAGTGGGGCTAGATTAACAGTATTGTTGTGTTTGAGTTGATTTTTTATCGTTGTGTGTTGGAGTAGGTTACTTAATGGTTTTATTTACGAAAATTATTAACTATCCTGCGCGTTTTGGATGATTTGTGGGAGTAGTGTTATGCACTTTGAAGGTTTGTCAATGGGAGTTTCTGGGTTGGGATTATTAAATTTGTTTTTAGGAGGTAATATAGTTTATTGATCACTGTCAACATTTTATTGAAGCTAAATAAACTTGTCGTCTGAAATAGGTTTTCCGTTAAATCTAATGGATAATTGAATGATAAAATCAAGATTGATATTTTAAATAGTTCCATTAAAAATTGATATTATGGGACGTCCCTGTAAAGAGAGTAATTGAGTGGTATAATCACGTTAATAAAATCAAGAATAACAAAAAAAAAAAAAAGTTGAATAACTGGACGAACGTGTCTAGGATTTGACTGTAATAAACAAGCCACTCTGACTGAAATAAATAGAAAACGCTTCTAATCAACGTTTGTTGATTACGCGTGACCTACTTTATCTTTGACATAAAATCAGATGCTGTTATAAGGAGTGTTTGCTTTTGTCATCTGTTATAACTTTAGAAAATGGAAACAAACTGTGTGTGATTAAAAACTATACTGGCTTTACGTTACATCATCCTCTGTCTTAAGTCGAGTGTTTTTGTACTTTTTAATACTTCTCGAGGATTATTAGATATGCTCTAATCAAATATCATAGATACACATTCAAGTTTAGAAAATAACGAGAATAATATTTGAAGTATAAGTATGTCCAGTGTTTGATGTTGTAAGATTAGGTTAGGGTAGGTTAGGTTTGGTTGGGTCAGGTTAGATTATTTTAGGTTTTATCGGGTCGGGTTTTAGTGGGTTGAGTTATATTACGTTTGGTTAAGTTAGGTATGAATACACATTAATCCAACGTCATGTAATGTAATCAGACAGTACAACTGAATTGTAATTTTCCTAGTAAACCCTTATTATTTTTGTCAATTACTGGGTTTTTTAATTCTACTCTACTGTTTCATTTGTTACAAATACATAATTTTTATACCTGTAATAATTGGAGTTATACAAAAATAATCAAAAATTTAAAACACACACTTTTACCAAATAATTCTTCAGGAGTAGCAGTACTATATCATACTATATGACTATATAGCTATATTATAATAACGGATAGGTTTAGTACTTGAAAATAACTAAGATTCCTGCCTAAACTAAGCTGTTTGAAAGACGTGTCTCCATTTTCCTTGCCTAACTATCCTATTATACCTGTTCCAAATGGCTTTGAATACAAGTGATCGGTCTTCCGACTCATCCAGAGAATTTCAGATACAAAGTTTTCGAATGATGCTTTACCTATGTTTATTGAAATACTCCTAAACACATTTAAAATCATTTTGCAAACCTCGATAAGAGGCATTCTTTCAATTTCTCCCTAGGGTGTAAGAGGTAAATCTACTGAAGTTAACCATTTAATATATTTGCTCGTCAAGTGGCTATTAAGGCGCTTATTAATTGGTACATCCATAGGCCTAAACGAACTAATATTACCACCTGGAATTTCAAGGAGTTCGCAGTTTTCAGTCCTTAAAACATTCTTGATTTAATTTGTGCTCTGCATGTATCCCTAAATGCTTAAGGAAAAGCTTTTTTGGTAGTTTACTACCTTCACTCAATACTCTATTATTTCACCAGTCATCCACTCTTCACACCACTTTCACCCAATCCTCCATTTACCCACCAGTCATTTAGCCTTCAGACCACCTTCACCCAATCCTCCATTATGTAACCAGTCATCCAGCCTTCAGACCACCTTCACCCAATCCTCCATTATGTAACCAGTCATCCAGCCTTCATACCACTTTCACCCAATCCTCCATTATGTAACCAGTCATCCAGCCTTCAGACCACTTTCACCCAAACCTCCATTTACCCACCAGTCATCCAGCCTTCATACCACTTTCACCCAATCCTCCATTATATAACCAGTCATCTAGCCTTCATACCACTTTCACCCAATCCTCCATTTACCCACCAGTCATCTAGCCTTCATACCACTTTCACCCAATCCTCCATTATGTAACCAGTCATCCAGCCTTCTGACCACCTTCACCAAATCCTCCATTATGTAACCAGTCATCCAGCCTTCAGACCACTTTCACCCAAACCTCCATTTACCCACCAGTCATCTAGCCTTCAGACCACCTTCACCAAATCCTCCATTATGTAACCAGTCATCCAGCCTTCAGACCACCTTCACCCAATCCTCCATTATGTAACCAGTCATCCAGCCTTCATACCACTTTCACCCAATCCTCCATTATGTAACCAGTCATCCAGCCTTCATACCACTTTCACCCAATCCTCCATTATGTAACCAGTCATCCAGCCTTCAGACCACTTTCACCCAAACCTCCATTTACCCACCAGTCATCTAGCCTTCATACCACTTTCACCCAATCCTCCATTATGTAACCAGTCATCCAGCCTTCAGACCACCTTCACCAAATCCTCCATTATGTAACCAGTCATCCAGCCTTCAGACCACCTTCACCAAATCCTCCATTATGTAACCAGTCATCCAGCCTTCATACTACTTTCACCCAATCCTCCATTATATAACCAGTCATCTAGCCTTCATACCCCTTTCACCCAATCCTCCATTTACCCACCAGTCATCTAGCCTTCATACCACTTTCACCCAATCCTCCATTATGTAACCAGTCATCCAGCCTTCCGACCACCTTCACCCAATCCTCCATTATGTAACCAGTCATCCAGCCTTCAGACCACTTTCACCCAATCCTCCATTATGTAACCAGTCATCCAGCCTTCAGACCACCTTCACCCAATCCTCCATTATGTAACCAGTCATCTAGCCTTCAGACCACTTTCACCCAATCCTCCATTATGTAACCAGTCATCCAGCCTTCAGACCACCTTCACCCAATCCTCCATTATGTAACCAGTCATCTAGCCTTCAGACCACTTTCACCCAATCCTCCATTATGTAACCAGTCATCCAGCCTTCAGACCACCTTCACCCAATCCTCCATTATGTAACCAGTCATCCAGCCTTCAGACCACTTTCACCCAATCCTCCATTATGTAACCAGTCATCCAGCCTTCAGACCACTTTCACCCAATCCTCCATTATGTAACCAGTCATCCAGCCTTCAGACCACTTTCACCCAATCCTCCATTATGTAACCAGTCATCCAGCCTTCAGACCACTTTCACCCAATCCTCCATTATGTAACCAGTCATCCAGCCTTCAGACCACTTTCACCCAATCCTCCATTATGTAACCAGTCATCCAGCCTTCAGACCACTTTCACCCAATCCTCCATTATGTAACCAGTCATCCAGCCTTCAGACCACCTTCACCCAATCCTCCATTATGTAACCAGTCATCTAGCCTTCAGACCACTTTCACCCAATCCTCCATTATGTAACCAGTCATCCAGCCTTCAGACCACCTTCACCCAATCCTCCATTATGTAACCAGTCATCTAGCCTTCAGACCACTTTCACCCAATCCTCCATTATGTAACCAGTCATCCAGCCTTCAGACCACCTTCACCCAATCCTCCATTATCTAACCAGTCATCTAGCCTTCAGACCACTTTCACCCAATCCTCCATTATGTAACCAGTCATCCAGCCTTCAGACCACCTTCACCCAATCCTCCATTATGTAACCAGTCATCCAGCCTTCAGACCACCTTCACCCAATCCTCCATTATGTAACCAGTCATCCAGCCTTCAGACCACCTTCACCCAATCCTCCATTATGTAACCAGTCATCCAGCCTTCAGACCACCTTCACCCAATCCTCCATTATGTAACCAGTCATCTAGCCTTCAGACCACTTTCACCCAATCCTCCATTATGTAACCAGTCATCCAGCCTTCAGACCACCTTCACCCAATCCTCCATTATGTAACCAGTCATCCAGCCTTCAGACCACCTTCACCCAATCCTCCATTATGTAACCAGTCATCCAGCCTTCAGACCACCTTCACCCAATCCTCCATTATGTAACCAGTCATCCAGCCTTCAGACCACTTTCACCCAATCCTCCATTATGTAACCAGTCATCCAGCCTTCAGACCACCTTCACCCAATCCTCCATTATGTAACCAGTCATCTAGCCTTCAGACCACTTTCACCCAATCCTCCATTATGTAACCAGTCATCCAGCCTTCAGACCACCTTCACCCAATCCTCCATTATCTAACCAGTCATCTAGCCTTCAGACCACTTTCACCCAATCCTCCATTATGTAACCAGTCATCCAGCCTTCAGACCACCTTCACCCAATCCTCCATTATCTAACCAGTCATCTAGCCTTCAGACCACCTTCACCCAATCCTCCATTATGTAACCAGTCATCCAGCCTTCAGACCACTTTCACCCAATCCTCCATTATGTAACCAGTCATCCAGCCTTCAGACCACCTTCACCCAATCCTCCATTATGTAACCAGTCATCCAGCCTTCAGACCACCTTCACCCAATCCTCCATTATGTAACCAGTCATCCAGCCTTCATACCACTTTCACCCAGTCCTCCATTATGTAACCAGTCATCCAGCCTTCAGACCACCTTCACCAAATCCTCCATTATGTAACCAGTCATCCAGCCTTCATACCACATTACTTTCCGATTATCCATTCTTTATACTACCTTAACCCAGCCTCCATTAGCTTACCAGACATTCAAACCTCATACAACCTTTGCCCAATCCTCGTTGTAATGTTGTAGATTAACTGTTACAGGAAACCATGTTTAACATATGTTGTAATGTTGTAGATTAACTGTCACAGGAAACCATGTTTAGCACATGTTGTAATGTTGTAGATTAGCTGTCATGTTGTAATGTTGTAGATTAACTGTCACAGGAAATCATGTCTAGCACATGTTGTAATGTTGTAGAATAACTATCACAGGAAACCATGTTTAGCAAATGTTCTAGATTGACCGTCACAGGAAACCATGTTTAGCACATGTTGTAATGTTGTAGATTAACTGTCACAGGAAATCATGTCTAGCACATGTTGTAATGTTGTAGAATAACTATCACAGGAAACCATGTTTAGCAAATGTTCTAGATTGACTGTCACAGGAAACCATGTTTAGCACATGTTGTAATGTTGCAGATTAACTTTCACAGGAAACCATGTTTAGCACATGTTGTAATGTTGTAGATTAGCTGTCATGTTGTAATGTTGTAGATTAACTGTCACAGGAAATCATGTCTAGCACATGTTGTAATGTTGTAGATTAACTTTCACAGGAAAGCACATGTTGTGTTTTTAATTTGATGTAGCTAAATTTAATCTACATTATTAGTTGAAATTTAATTGACAATTATTTTTCTCCCACCTAATCAGATTTAATGTGGTGATTGAACTATGCATGTTTTGATAAAGTTACTCATTCTGGGGAAATCTTTGGATTGAGGCTTATTAGGAGTGTCTCTTATCTCCGAGAAAGAACCGAAACTAAATAAATGTCAAGTCTGAAAAGAAGAAAAGTTAAACAAAATGCCAGCTTTATATTAACAGCGAACTATCTCATCTTTTACTTTAAACCAGATGTAATTATATGTAGAGCTTGGTGAAGGGCCCTTTTGGAGTGACACACTTCAACAATAGCCTCTTTACTCAACAATGCCATACTCCAGGTTATTGCGCCATTGTACTACTGCCTAGAAAAGGAATGTCTAATAATTATATGTAGAGCTTGGTGAAGGGCCCTTTTGGAGTGACACACTTCAACAATAGCCTCTTTACTCAACAATGCCATACTCCAGGTTATTGCGCCATTGTACTACTGCCTAGAAAAGGAATGCCTAATAATTATATGTAGAGCTTGGTGAAGGGCCCTTTTGGAGTGACACACTTCAACAATAGCCTCTTTACTCAACAATGCCATACTCCAGGTTATTGCGCCATTGTACTACTGCCTAGAAAAGGAATGTCTAATAATTATATGTAGAGCTTGGTGAAGGGCCCTTTTGGAGTGACACACTTCAACAATAGCCTCTTTACTCAACAATGCCATACTCCAGGTTATTGCGCCATTGTACTACTGTCTAGAAAAGGAATGTCTAATAATTATATGTAGAGCTTGGTGAAGGGCCCTTTTGGAGTGACACACTTCAACAATAGCCTCTTTACTCAACAATGCCATACTCCAGGTTATTGCGCCATTGTACTACTGCCTAGAAAAGGAATGCCTAATAATTATATGTAGAGCTTGGTGAAGGGCTCTTTTGGAGTGACACACTTCAACAATAGCCTCTTTACTCAACAATGCCATACTCCAGGTTATTGCGCCATTGTACTACTGCCTAGAAAAGGAATGTCTAATAATTTAATTTTGTGTAATTTTTTTTAATATTCACCTATATCAGAGGTTTGAGATACAATTGCGTTACAGATTGCAATGTATTAACTGATTGGTATGGATTAACTATTTTACTATTGTCGATAGATCATCGATTTTACCTATTCTTCATATAGACCACTGTAGCTAGAATGTACAATTTTATTACTGACGATAGTTCGTAATAATAATAAATTGTTTCTAATATTATATATATTTGGTTTTCAATGTGTACTGACAAACATTCAGTACTATTTTTGTTCTCAAGAATAAACAAGTAATATCAAACGTTTTAAAAACGTCGATTCCTATTGAGGTCTACAAAAATTTTATTTTAGTTACTTTTTATTTTATAATTACAATTCAAATAAATATGTGTGTACATATGATAGAATTACAATATATGTTGCAAAATAGAAAGCGAATTTCTTTTTAGTTTTCTTATTTTCCTCTGTACAGTATATGGTTTTGGACTAATATTTTTGGTTGTTACTATTTATTCGTTTTCTTTTTTCGTTTCTAATTTATGAAGCTGATGGTGGTATTTAACTTCCCATTTTATCCACCTCTTGTAATGCTTCCCTATCGCCAGGAACCTTTCTCTTGTAATTTCTTATACATTTTTGAGTAACTATATATGGGAAAGATGGCTTAATGCCAAAGTGCTGGATTTAAAACATGTATTTCCTCGGTTCAAATCCAACCGGGACATCAAGTTTTTAAAATTCAAATTAATGAATAAATATTCCAAAAAAAAAACTGTAATAACAATTATTGTATCCAGTACAGGTTGGAGAAACGTATAAGAACTTACTTCAAGGAGTCAAAACTTATTTTATTAAAGATTGAAAATTTGTGAAATATATATATATATATATATATATATATATATATATATATATATATATATTAAAACAACATAGGTTATTCAAATACAAGAATATTTATTAATTTAAAAAGCTTTGGATATAAATTAATAAATATTCTTGTATTTGAATAACCTATGTTGTTTTAAATTATTAAACAAGAAAACGTACTATATATATAAAATGTGAGCTAATAGAGGAAATTGAAAAAAATAATCTGTAAAAATATATTACATTAAAACATCTGAACATGTGTTGCTATATTACATTAAAACATCTGAACATGTGTTGCTATATTACATTAAAACATCTGAACATGTGTTGCTATATTACATTAAAACATCTGAACATGTGTTGCTATATTACATTAAAACATCTGAACATGTGTTACTATATTACATTAAAACATCTGAACATGTGTTGCTATATTACATTAAAACATCTGAACATGTGTTACTATATTACATTAAAACATCTGAACATGTGTTGCTATATTACATTAAAACATCTGAACATGTGTTGCTATATTACATTAAAACATCTGAACATGTGTTGCTATATTACATTAAAATATCTGAACATGTGTTACTATATTACATTAAAACATCTGAACATGTGTTGCTATATTACATTAAAATATCTGAACATGTGTTACTATATTACATTAAAACATCTGAACATGTGTTGCTATATTACATTAAAACATCTGAACATGTGTTGCTATATTACATTAAAACATCTGAACATGTGTTGCTATATTACATTAAAACATCTGAACATGTGTTGCTATATTACATTAAAACATCTGAACATGTGTTGCTATATTACATTAAAACATCTGAACATGTGTTACTATATCACATTAAAACATCTGAACATGTGTTGCTATATTACATTAAAATATCTGAACATGTGTTACTATATTACATTAAAACATCTGAACATGTGTTGCTATATTACATTAAAATATCTGAACATGTGTTACTATATTACATTAAAACATCTGAACATGTGTTGCTATATTACATTAAAACATCTGAACATGTGTTACTATATTACATTAAAACATCTGAACATGTGTTGCTATATTACATTAAAACATCTGAACATGTGTTGCTATATTACATTAAAACATCTGAACATGTGTTGCTATATTACATTAAAACATCTGAACATGTGTTGCTATATTACATTAAAACATCTGAACATGTGTTACTATATCACATTAAAACATCTGAACATGTGTTGCTATATTACATTAAAATATCTGAACATGTGTTACTATATTACATTAAAACATCTGAACATGTGTTGCTATATTACATTAAAATATCTGAACATGTGTTACTATATTACATTAAAACATCTGAACATGTGTTGCTATATTACATTAAAACATCTGAACATGTGTTACTATATTACATTAAAACATCTGAACATGTGTTGCTATATTACATTAAAACATCTGAACATGTGTTGCTATATTACATTAAAACATCTGAACATGTGTTGCTATATTACATTAAAACATCTGAACATGTGTTGCTATATTACATTAAAACATCTGAACATGTGTTACTATATTACATTAAAACATCTGAACATGTGTTGCTATATTACATTAAAACATCTGAACATGTGTTACTATATTACATTAAAACATCTGAACATGTGTTGCTATATTACATTAAAACATCTGAACATGTGTTGCTATATTACATTAAAACATCTGAACATGTGTTGCTATATTACATTAAAACATCTGAACATGTGTTGCTATATTACATTAAAACATCTGAACATGTGTTACTATATCACATTAAAACATCTGAACATGTGTTGCTATATTACATTAAAATATCTGAACATGTGTTACTATATTACATTAAAACATCTGAACATGTGTTGCTATATTACATTAAAACATCTGAACATGTGTTGCTATATTACATTAAAACATCTGAACATGTGTTGCTATATTACATTAAAACATCTGAACATGTGTTGTTATATTACATTAAAACATCTGAACATGTGTTGCTATATTACATTAAAACATCTGAACATGTGTTGTTATATTACACTTGAGTTACGATGTGAGTTGGCAAATGGTCACATCTCTTGTAACGGTCGTCAATAATAAAAAATTTAAGTTGTACTATAAGCAAATGTAACATACAATATAGGTTCAAGTATTTTAGTGTAAAATTCAACTATTTAATAGCTCAACTTGTAGTGATAAAATATCACTTTTTATTTCATAATTTCATATTTTTGCTTAAAATATCCCAATGGTTTTGCTATAAAATCTCATTGCTTTTGATATAAAAAAATAATATGGGCCTTCCCTCCTAGCTATTTACTGCCTTACTTTAAAAATTGTTTTCTTGCCAAAATCCTTATAAATTTATTACGCAAATGTATACTTTACTTTTGTCTTAAACCTCTTTCTATCCTCTTTAATAAATCATTTTTCTTTAATAACTAGCGATCGCTTTCTACGAGGAATATTGATGTATAATATAATTTCAAGACAGGATATGTTCTACGTAGTTCTTGTAGTAGTATTTTGTAGAATATAACGTAATTTACGTGACCAATACGTAAATTCAAACGATGTCATAAATTTACTTTGCAGAAATCTGACCACGTTATCTCCCTTGAATCCTTATGGGTTGTTTGTATACAAGCAATCTATAATTAATACTAAATATATCATTCATAATCAGCGTAAATGCTGGCAAACATGGATTGGTGTGAGGAAGTAAGAATATTTTTCGTGAATATAATGAAAGCGTAATGTGTTTTCCAAAAAGGTCTATCAATTGATCGCATGTTATTGAAGTTTTTGGTGTTTAGGCCAAATAGCGAGATAAAATTATTATCTTAATAGAATGTCTATTTAATAGACTTATTTTTTTAGTAATTTTTTAATTAAAAACAAAAATAAGAGAGCGCATCAAAAGATGGCTTTCGCGTTTCTTTTTCCTGCTCGTACCTTTTAAACTATCGGTGTGTTCCTAGCCACGGTGTTTCTTGATCAACCTTTCATCAATACAAATCTCAATAACATCTGAAATCACTTTTGAATAGTTTAACGAAGTTTTTGGATGCTGCAAAGAACGATGCACAGAAGCACTCCTGATTAAGGCATGCTATTATCTTCGCCTACATCTCGAGTTTCCATAGTCTTACAATGTGAAACAAACTATGCAGCGTTAATTCGTACCTCGGGTAATAGAGTTCCTGAGGTAAACCCTAGACATCCTGACGTTTAATTATTGCAAACTCTAGTATGCTACTGAAACTTGGTAATTATATCCTTCATCTGTAATATGCCTTTATACAAATATTATTTACCTAAGTAAGATTTTGTTAAACTTATTACAAATTTTGTACTTCAAATTTTCCTTGACTTCAGTGTATTAACCAGAAATAGAAGTATAATTTTATCTAACTTTGAAATTAGGACAGTAATTTACTGCAATAAAACCTAACAAGAAATTTGGTATTAGGTCTATAAACCTTTCCCGCGGTTACATGTGACAACTACTTAGCCAACTTTGACTTTTTCATCAAGTCGTGACAAAGGGTAAATTTCTAAGTGTTATTTTAAAGAAATACGTTGTTAAGGTTATCAGTGCAGGTCTTACAGTGGGATCAAAAGACTCTGGCGGATTGGTATTTGATCGTGGCACTAAGTTCCTGTCGTATTGAGGTTGAATTCGTGGATGCAGGGTCTCAACATGCTGGACCGTCTTTGCGTTCTATGTGTCTTAGAGGAACGACTTGGAAAGAAGTTACTGTAAGTCATAGATATTTTTCATAATGTTTTAACAAATAACAAATCGATGTTTCGATAGGACCTTGAAGCTAATTTTAGAGTGACAATAAGTTTGCATTTTTAACAGATTACACAGGCAAAGATCAGATCAAAGAGTCGTACAGACTGGTTATTAAATTCGTTAGTTGATATTAGTAAATATTTTAAACTTGTACAGTGCAAAATCACGGCTACTTAGAAAAACTGAATAAAGGGCATTACTCGACAAAAATTAAGAGTTTTAATCGCTACATATGCTTTTAAATATACATTCTAAACAAGGATAAAAGCATTTTAAATCTAGCAAGTATAGTTAGTTAAAGAGTATAAGAATTATTGTAATTGAAACATAGCCTTATTTTTGATATACACAACCATCTATCGGACTATATGAATTACAGCATTATATTACATTTCAAAACAGGTATTCAAACTATAAATACAAAGTATCGCTTTAGGTTAGGGTTTGTTAAAAGCTAACAATGGTATCCGACAATAGTGTAAGTATATATATATATATATATATATATATATATATATATATTTTAGATCAAATAATATACACAAATACAGGAATATTCAATTTATTGAATAATAAACTCAAAGCTTTTCGTTGCATAATATTAATAACAAATTAATAGATGAACAAATTCAAATACGTTCTAAATACCATACTTTGTTCAATGTAGTTAATAATGTTGATAATGTTGTGGCAGCAGTGGAATAGGTTTGGCAATATTGTAATAGATTTGGCAACTGTGTATTGCTTTATCTAGTAGCTTCATGTTTGTTAGACATTTGTTTTATCATTCTTAGTATTGTAACTCCTGAGGATGTTGGTAATGTAAACCAACGAAAAGCTTTGAGTTTATTATTCAATAAATTGAATATTCCTGTATTTGTGTATATTATTTGATCTTAAATATATATATATATATATATATATATATATATATATATATATATATATATATATATATAGATGTAAATAACTGTTTCTTACATTAGGTTTTCTATTTGCCTTTTTGTTTTTATGATTCTTATGTTTTTTTTCTTTTGTGAATAAATTGTGTACCCCACTTCATGTATCTAACAATAATGTAAGTACATATATGTAAATACCTCTTTTTCACAAAAAATCGTCCATCTTCCCTTTTTTATGAATCTGATATTGTCCCCTACCTCTTCATGAAGTTCTTTAATAATGAACAGACATACATTCCACATGAGATGAGCAAAAGCGTGTAAAATATTGCTATCATAGTTAGTTGATATAATATAAGCAGACTTCTAAATGTATGCAAAGTTAAACTAGCAGGGAAGGAGGGTTTTTATGCCATGGGGAAGAGTCACCTAGGGAATCTCACGGGATAACCTCTTGCAATGTGTTCTAGCATCTGGTAAGGATTCAGGTTTTACCTAATTATTCTCAACATCTGGCCTTTTCCTTTCGTAGCGTCGGATGTATTAAAGCAACATGAGAGGTAATAAACAATGCCGGCGCTCAAACATTCATTGTGCAAGCTGGGTAATGTTTGTTTTGTTTTGTTCATCGTCCCATAGTGTGCAACGTAAAACACTGAAGATTTATTACGTATACTTTCAAACTGCAGTTTCAATAATGTGTCTTTTACAATTCAGTAAGGAAAAGCTTTTAAAATAAATGTATTTAGTAAACATGTATTCATGGGCTCGTAGTGAGAACCTGACCCCATAAAAGCTACATAAAGATTAACTGAGATTGTTCTCGGATTGTGCTCAATAAAATCTTTCACTGTCTAGAACTCATTATAGGAATTATATCATCTAAAATAATACAATGAAGAACAAAGAGGAACGAAATATTTAGTCTATAAAAAAGCATCAATTTTAAACCAACAACTCAGAACTTGTAACTGATAAACAATGCAAACTTACAGTTAAAGCAAGTGGAATTGTAAAACAATGTGAAACAATCGTTTTTACACTTCTTTCACAAGAACAGAAAGTGCTTCAACATGGCAAAAGTAAATACTAATTTAGGTGATGGCGCGACAGTAGCGACCCTAGAATCTAGTGATTGAACTAACGTCAATATCATTGTAATTTAATATAATTGCTCTGACGCTGTGATATTTCTGTACTCTATGTTCTAGAATTTCACTTCTGTTAGCAGCTGCTGAACGTTTTTAGTTATCATTGTAATTTAATATAATTGCTCTGACGCTGTGATATTTCTGTACTCTATGTTCTAGAATTTCACTTCTGTTAGCAGCTGCTGAACGTTTTTAGTTATCATTGTAATTTAATATAATTGCTCTGACGCTGTGATATTTCTGTACTCTATGTTCTAGAATTTCACTTCTGTTAGCAGCTGCTGAACGTTTTTAGTTATCATTGTAATTTAATATAATTGCTCTGACGCTGTGATATTTCTGTGCTCTATGTTCTAGAATTTCACTTCTGTTAGCAGCTGCTGAACGTTTTTAGTTATCATTGTAATTTAATATAATTGCTCTGACGCTGTGATATTTCTGTACTCTATGTTCTAGAATTTCACTTCTGTTAGCAGCTGCTGAACATTTTTAGTTATCATTGTAATTTAATATAATTGCTCTGACGCTGTGATATTTTTGTACTCTATGTTCTAGAATTTCACTTCTGTTAGCAGCTGCTGAACGTTTTTAGTTATCATTGTAATTTAATATAATTGCTCTGACGCTGTGATATTTCTGTACTCTATGTTCTAGAATTTCACTTCTGTTAGCAGCTGCTGAACGTTTTTAGTTATCATTGTAATTTAATATAATTGCTCTGACGCTGTGATATTTCTGTACTCTATGTTCTAGAATTTCACTTCTGTTAGCAGCTGCTGAACGTTTTTAGTTATCATTGTAATTTAATATAATTGCTCTGACGCTGTGATATTTCTGTACTCTATGTTCTAGAATTTCACTTCTGTTAGCAGCTGCTGAACATTTTTAGTTATCATTGTAATTTAATATAATTGCTCTGACGCTGTGATATTTTTGTACTCTATGTTCTAGAATTTCACTTCTGTTAGCAGCTGCTGAACGTTTTTAGTTATCATTGTAATTTAATATAATTGCACTGACGCTGTGATATTTCTGTACTCTATGTTCTAGAATTTCACTTCTGTTGCAGCTGCTGAACGTTTTTAGTTATCATTGTAATTTAATATAATTGCTCTGACGCTGTGACATTTCTGTACTCTATGTTCTAGAATTTCACTTCTGTTAGCAGCTGCTGAACGTTTTTAGTTATCATTGTAATTTAATATAATTGCTCTGACGCTGTGATATTTCTGTACTCTATGTTCTAGAATTTCACTTCTGTTAGCAGCTGCTGAACGTTTTTAGTTATCATTGTAATTTAATATAATTGCTCTGACGCTGTGATATTTCTGCACTCTATGTTCTAGAATTTCACTTCTGTTAGCAGCTGATGAACGTTTTTAGTTATCATTGTAATTTAATATAATTGCTCTGACGCTGTGATATTTCTGTACTCTATGTTCTAGAATTTCACTTCTGTTAGCAGCTGCTGAACGTTTTTAGTTATCATTGTAATTTAATATAATTGCTCTGACGCTGTGATATTTCTGTACTCTATGTTCTAGAATTTCACTTCTGTTAGCAGCTGCTGAACGTTTTTAGTTATCATTGTAATTTAATATAATTGCTCTGACGCTGTGATATTTCTGTACTCTATGTTCTAGAATTTCACTTCTGTTAGCAGCTGCTGAACGTTTTTAGTTATCATTGTAATTTAATATAATTGCACTGACGCTGTGATATTTCTGTACTCTATGTTCTAGAATTTCACTTCTGTTGCAGCTGCTGAACGTTTTTAGTTATCATTGTAATTTAATATAATTGCTCTGACGCTGTGACATTTCTGTACTCTATGTTCTAGAATTTCACTTCTGTTAGCAGCTGCTGAACGTTTTTAGTTATCATTGTAATTTAATATAATTGCTCTGACGCTGTGATATTTCTGTACTCTATGTTCTAGAAATTCACTTCTGTTAGCAGCTGCTGAACGTTTTTAGTTATCATTGTAATTTAATATAATTGCTCTGACGCTGTGATATTTCTGTACTCTATGTTCTAGAATTTCACTTCTGTTAGCAGCTGATGAACGTTTTTAGTTATCATTGTAATTTAATATAATTGCTCTGACGCTGTGATATTTCTGTACTCTATGTTCTAGAATTTCACTTCTGTTAGCAGCTGATGAACGTTTTTAGTTATCATTGTAATTTAATATAATTGCTCTGACGCTGTGATATTTCTGTACTCTATGTTCTAGAATTTCACTTCTGTTAGCAGCTGCTGAACGTTTTTAGTTATCATTGTAATTTAATATAATTGCTCTGACGCTGTGATATTTCTGTACTCGATGTTCTAGAATTTCACTTCTGTCAGCAACTGCTGAACGTTTTTAGTTATCATTGTAATTTAATATAATTGCTCTTACGCTGTGATATTTCTGTACTCTATGTTCTAGAATTTCACTTCTGTTAGCAGCTGCTGAACGTTTTTAGTTATAAATAGTAGTACTATATTTTGGTAAACCATTTGTAAAATCAAATAGAACTTAAGTTCTAAAAGTTCTAATAAAAACCAGATGAACTGTTTACTACAAAAACACATAATTTCGTTATTCAAAAATTGAATTCAAAATCGTAATATATTTTATCAGGCAATAACAAAATTAATAATTAAAAACGTATCTCTAAAAAGACTTGGGACGACAAATAAAAGAATCGAAATTACATATATTATTTTGAGTTCAGCTAAAATGTGGTATTACATTTATACTTTCAAAAATTAACACTTTTAGCCAAAGATGCTGAGGAAAATTATAATTTGAGTATCACTTGCTTCAACACGAGTATTTTTGCTTAGCTTAATGGTACACTTTAAACAAAATAGAAAAATATTTTATAAAAGAATCTATTTAAACATGATTTTAAGCCAAAATATTTATGATGTTAAAATAACACTTGAGAAATTTCGTTTTGTTTTGATTTGGTATTTAAAGTTACACACACATTTTATTTATGCATGTGGAAATTTTAAAGTGTATAATGTAAATATGTACTAACAGAGAAGCAGTGTGTGAACATTTTAAAAGCAGTGATAAACGTAGCCGAAAATGTATAATACACAACTCGGGCTAAAACCAGGAACACGGCGCTGTGTAGGCAATTTAACTACATTGGTAAGCATGGAATCTTAAATATGTAGAGAAAGTATGATGGATTAATTGTTCTACCGACACTACAACTACGGTGTTTCTCTTCCACTTTAAATAGCAATCATTACTAAAATTTAGTAACGGTAAATTATCTCCTTAACTTCAAGTAGATTTCTAGATTTGAATGCGACACATTTCCAGAATAAATTAATTTCTTTCTAATACAATATATTTAAAAAATTCACTCGCTGTTTGTTTTCAATGATCGTATTATATGGATTTTATTGGGACCGCCCACGGATGTTTGCATAGCCTGAAAATAGTCTTAACTAGCAGCAGGCACAACAATCAAAACCCCACCCGCATCATTTTAGTTGCTTTGATTTGAAAGACAAACACATTGATTGAAAGGATAGACTTATTCTATTAAATTTCTAATAAACACATATTCGACTTTTGATTTTGTAGTAAGAACAGACATATCTGAAGGCATATGTGTGTGACAATGTAAATTCTGAAATTGATTTGTCCATATTTCCTCAAACATTGCGACTGCAATATGTTATTAGTTTTTGTGAATATGCAAAAAGTGTATTTTCTTTTTTTTTGCTGCAACTAAGACAAGTCCAATCAAACAGCTTGGTTTTGGAGGTTGAAAATTTTCAGGCTTGACAGTAAACGACTCAAAATTGATATTTTATTTCTATTGATGGTGCTGTTAATGGTATTGTTAACGTTGCTTTAGAACCAGGCCCGAAGCAATAGCGCCCTCAAGTCGTCACAATGGCACCCTGTGAGCCAGGCAAAGAGCTGTAGGGTTCTTGTGTTGCTGGAGCCGATCGTAGTGATTCACTGCTCCAGCTGATGAGGTGCAGTAATGTTACTCTGGAACCAGGTCCGAAAGTTCACTGCTGCAGCTGATGATGTTCAGTTATTGTTACTCTAGAAACAGGTCTAAGGTGTTTGCGCTTTTAAGTCGCCACACTGGCATCCAGAGAGTCAACCGTGGAATTGCATGATTTGTATTGTTGGAGCCGCTCGAAGAGATTTACTGCTGCAGCAGATGTAGTAGAGTTAATGATGCCATATATATATATATATATATATATATATATATATATATATATATATATATATATATATATATATAAGTCTCATTAAAAAGGCTTTTGCTTGCTAAAGTCGCCAAACTGGCATAATGTGAACAGCCGTGTAGCTGTGAGGTTTTTGCGTAGCGAGAGCCACTCGAACAGCAGCAGCTGATAATTTACAGTTAATGATGGTCTGGCCCCAGGTCTAAGGCTTTAGCTCGCTCAGGTCGCCCAACTGGCATAATGTGAACAGCCGTGTAGCTGTGGGGTTCTTGCGTAGCGATAGTCCCACGAAGTGATACACAGCTGCAGCTGATAATGTGCAGTTAATGTTGCTCAGGAAACTAAGTCTTAGCGCGCTAAAGCCGGAGCACTGGCTTCCTCTGAGCCAAGCAAAGAGCTGTGGAGGGCTTGCGTAGCGAAAGCCGGTCGAAGTGTTTCTCAGCTCCAGCAGATAATGTCCAGTTAATGATGGTCTGGGTCCAAGTCTAGGGCTTTTGCTCACTTTAGTCGCCCCACTGGCATAATGGAAACCTGCCGTGTAGCTGTGGAGTTCTTGCATAGCGGGAACCGATAGAAGTAATTCACAGCTCCAGTAGAAAATGTACAGTTAATGACGCTGTGGAACAAAGCCTTAGCTCGCTGAAGCCGGAGCATTGCACCCTGTGAGTTAGCAGAAGAGTTGTAGAGTTCGGTGTTCCTGGAGCCGCTAAAAATGATTCACTGCTGTAGCTGATGATGTGCGGTTAATGATGCTCTGGAACCAGGTCCAAAGTCCTAGCCCACTCAAGTTGCTACGTGACTCTGTCACTCTGTGAACCAGTTGGGGAACTGTATGGTTCTTGTGTTGCTGGAGAAACTAGAAGTTTTTTCTCTGCTGCAGCTGATGATGTGCATGAGATGATGATTTGCTCCCAGGTCAAAACCTCGGTGTGCTTAAGTCAACTGGCAAATGTTAGACAACCGGAGAGCTATGTAGTGCGCATATTGCTGGAGGCGCTCGAAGTGTTTGACATCTGCAGCTGATGATGTGCGTTTAATGTTGCCAGCAAGCAGTAGATGTGTAAGGGTTTTTTTGTTGCTTGAGCTGCTCGAAGTGATTCACTGCTGCAGCTGATGATGTGCGTTTAATGTTGTGAGCAAGCAATAGAGGTGTAGGGTTTTTCTGTTGCTTGAGCTGCTCGAAGTGATTCACTTCTGCAGCTGATGATCTGCATTTAATGTTGTGAGCAAGCAGTAGAGGTGTAGGGTTTTTCTGTTGCTTGAGCTGCTGGAAGTAATTTACTGCTGCATCTGATGAAGTGCGTTTAATGTTGTGGGCAAGCAGTAGAGGTGTAGGGTTTTTTTGTTGCTTGAGCTGCTGGAAGTAATTTGCCGCTGCATCTGATGATGTGCGTTTAATGTTGTGGGCAAGCAGTAGAGGTGTAGGGTTTTTTTGTTGCTTGAGCTGCTCGAAGTGATTCACTGCTAAAGCTGATGATGTGAAGTTCATTTTTTTGGGAGCTTGGTCCAAAGCTTTAGCAGCTTCAAGTCGTCATGCTAGCACTCTGTGTGCCAGGCGGAGAGCTTAAGGGTACTTTTGTTTGTTATGGTCCAAAGCTTTAGCAGCATCAAGTCGTCATGCTAGCACTCTGTGTGCCAGGCTGAGAGCTTAAGGATACTTTTGATTGTTATGGTCCAAAGCTTTAGCGGATTCAAGTCGTCCTACCAGCACTCTGTGTGCCAGGCGGAGAGCTTAAGGGTACTTTTGTTTGTTATGGTCTAAAGCTTTAGCGGCTTCAAGTCGTCCTACTAGCACTCTCTTTGCCAGGCGGAGAGCTTAAGGGTACTTTTGTTTGTTATGGTCCAAAGCTTTAGCGGATTCAAGTCTTCTTACCAGCACTCTATGTGCCAGGCGGAGAGCTTAATGGTACTTTTGTTTGTTATGGTCCAAAGCTTTAGCGGCTTCAAGTTGTCATACTAGCACTATGTGTGCTAGGTCGAGAGCTTAAGGTTACTTTTGTTTGTTATGGTCCAAAGCTTTAGCGGCTTCAAGTCGTCATGCAGCACTCTGTGTGCCAGGCAGAGAGCTTAAGGTTACTTTTGTTTGTTATGGTCCAAAGATTTAGCGGCTTCAAGTCGTCATGCTAGCACTCTGTGTGCCAGGCGGAGAGCTTAAGGGTACTTTTGTTTGTTATGGTCCAAAGCTTTAGCGGCTTCAAGTCGTCATACTAGCACTCTGTGTGCAGGCGGAGAGCTTAAGGGTACTTTTGTTTGTTATGGTCCAAAGCTTTAGCGGCTTCAAGTCGTTATACTAGCACTCTGTGTGCCAGGCGGAGAGCTTAAGGGTACTCTTGTTTGTTATGGTCCAAAGCTTTAGCGACTTCAAGTCGTCATACTAGCACTCTGTGTACCAGGCGGAGAGCTTAAGGGTACTTTTGTTTTTACGGTCCAAAGCTTTAGCGGCTTCAATTCGTCATGCTAGCACTCTGTGTGCCAGGCAGAGAGCTTAAGGGTAGTTTTGTTTGTTATGGTCCAAACGTTTAGCGGCTTCAAGGCGTCATGCTAGCACTCTTTGTGCAGGCGCAGAGCTTAAGGTTACTTTTGTTTGTTATGGTCCAAAGCTTTAGCGGCTTCAAGTCGTCATGCTAGCACTCTGTGTGCCAGGTGGTGAGCTTAAGGGTACTTTTGTTTGTTATGGAAATACTCTATTGTGATTCTTGCAGTCGAAAATTACAAAGGTGGCCACTTTTTCGTTTATGGTATAATTAACGACGTTTTAGTTACCTTGTATGTATTTTATGGCATAAATTGGTTTCAAAATTTAGGAAAACCGATGCACGAGATTGGTTTACAAAAACAATAAGTGGGAGTTAGTGCCAAATTTTAGTTCGTTATATATTCTGTAAATATTTTATTGTAATCTTTGCAGTCGAAAATTACAAAGGTGGCCTCTTTGTCGTTTATGGTCTAATCAACGACGTTTTAGTTACCTTGTATGTATTTTATGGCATAAATTGGTTTCAAAACTTAGGAAAACCGATGCAAGAGAGGGGTTTACAAAAACAATAAGGGTGAGTTAGTGCCAAATTTTAGTTTTGTTATATATTCGGTAAATATTTTGTGATCTTTGCAGTCGAAAATTACAAAGGTGGCCACGTTGTCGTTTATGGTATAATCAACGACGTTTTAGTTACCTTATAGGTATATTATGGCATAAAGTGGTTTCAAAACTTAGGAAAACCGATGCACGGCAGGAGTTTACAAAAACAATAAGATTGAGTTAGTCCCAAATTTTAGTTTGTTATATATTCTGTAAATATTTTATTGTGATCTTTGCAGTCGAAAATTACAAAGGTGTCCACTTTGTCGTTTATGGTATAATCAACGACGTTTTAGTCAACTTGTGCGTAACTTATGTGCATAACGAGGTTTAATCCTAGGGGAAACTATTTCAAATCAAGAGTTTGCAGAAAAATAAGAGTAGGTTAGCGCAAAGTCTTATGTCATGTGTCAAATTGTTGTAAGTCCGTGTTGTAAATGGTTTTATTTGAACTTAAATGGCTTCTTTTAATAAATTTTCTAGAAATACTTTATTGGGATCTTTGAAGACGAAAAACACAAAGATGACCACTATGATTTTTGGGATAGCTGACGAAATTTTAGTGAACTCGTACGTAAGACTGGAAACAAGCTCGGTAGTTTTTGTCCGATCGGAATTTTTACTGTTGCTGCTCTAACATAATGTCGCGTTTACTCACTGTAAAATATCCGTCGTCTAATCGTTACACCCACTCCACATGAGTCGATCACTGACCACTGTGCAACAAGTGTCTATTTGTCTATTTAATTGTCGTTTCATCATATACAAGTAATATAAACAATTTAAACAATAGAGAAAAATGTTAATTGAGTTTCTTTTTATTTTATAATTACAACTTATATAAATAGGGAATATCGGAATAACAATCAGTGGTATAATAGGAAGCGAATTTCCTTGCAATTTTCCATTTTCCTTTTTATGTATGATGTTGGACTATTATTTTTGTTTGTTACTACAGTATTTATAGGCTACAGTATAATACTAGTATTTTACTGTACTCGTACAGTATTTTTTCTTGTCTCTTGTATTGTGTTGTAGTTTCTTTTCGCTTTCATTTTGCATTGTTCGTTTGTGAAGCAATTTTTGATATCGTTATCCAGTTTGTATGTTTATTTTATACTTTTCATTCGTTTTTAATTCTTGAGCAATATTTACGACATTGGTGGTAACCATGGCAACAATTTAAGGTCGTACAGTGGAGATTCGGACTACAACCAGATGGGAGCCAAAAAAAAAAATTCACAAATATATTTCTTTAGGAAGTACTCGTACCAAAAGGGCTGGACTTTGAACATGATAATCTGAGTATCTTCGAATCTGGCCTAAACCCCCAATTTTTTTAAATTTAACTATACTCGTATTGAGTAAATATTTGAAAAAAATATTACTCAACAATTGTGTTAACAACAATTGTTATTCACTACAGGTTAAAAATTGTTTAAATGTAACTGGATGGATAAAAATGTATTTTATTAACGATTGAAAATTTGTACAAGATATTTATATCAGGAGGTTGTAAACTATTAGAAGGAATTTAAATAAATAGCCCTGTGTATATATCATAAATAGACAAATTCTAGCATTATTGTAATTTATAAGAGTTCAAATCGAATTATTTGGGTTCATGTAATTAATCCGATTGCTGTTTTCCAGCTTATTAAAATCATCCCTAAGTTGAAGAGAAATTTCATATCACTTTTTATATTCAAAAATATGCAAGGATTTGTTCAAGAGAACAGGTCTTTCTTGTACGAAATGAAGTAATAACTCATTGTCATTTACAACCACTTTAGCCATGACAAAATAACACCACAAATGCCGTAGACGATAGACTTGGACGACGAATGTGTAATCGCACAATAAGTCACGAATTTGGAAGTGACGGTAAAAAAATACGTTGATCGTAGTGGCAGTGAGCGGCTGTATTTCTACCGTCGCCGTTAAATTATTCGATCGTCTATTTTCCGCTTAATGTGCAAGTAGCAATACAAAGGGGCCAATACTGATACGGCGGAGACGGTAAAAAAAAAACGATCGGACGAAAAAAGTCATGTGTGTCTCCAGCCTGACTTATTTGTAGGGAAAACCGTTTCAAGGAAAGAGTTTGCAAGAAAATAAGGGTAGGTTAGCGCGAAGTTTAGATGTCATGTGACAGATTACTGTGAGTCTGTATTGTAAATGGCTTCATTAGAACTGCAGAGATAGGCTATCACAAACTAATGGATACAACACAACGATTGAAAAATTATACAACCACCTAAAAAAACCCAATAACCCATATACAAACACACAACACAACAAACCCATAAAATAATTAACAATACCATACAGATCATCCAAAACTCACAATCTAACAATATACTACGAAAATAGAATTACAAAATAGTCTACTCCATACACAACACTCTCAATAAACAATTTAAACCCAACAACAAAATCAACGACATTTATAACACCTAGAGTTTACAAACTAATTTGCAGTTCATGCCCCAGTTTTTACATAGGCCAGACTGGGAGGTCTTTCTACACACGTTACCAAGAACATATAAACACACTAACAAACAATAATTACCAATCAAACTTCGCCGATGCTCTCAAGCCCACAAAACATGACTACATAGACATAGCATCTAACCTACAAATGTTTCATAAACAACACAGAAATAAACAACGTTACACAAACGAACAATACGAAATATACAGGCACTTCAAACTACACCCTACACATATACTCAACACACCATTACTTTATAACTCACACACACTTTTTGACATCATAACTCCTAATGCTCACAAAGTACACTCCCCACCCCCACCCTAACCTATGAAAACCTTGAGATCAGTTACAGTCTGAGTTGACAATGGGACACATCGCCTGAAGCGGCCGTCTTCAACAAATATAAATAAATGCTATGTTTTAGGGAATAAGCATATGTTACTGAATTACATTAAAATAGAATTTTGCTTGAAAATGTTCAGAGCCAACAACCCTTGACACTGTATTCAAGTTTAGTATGTGGGACGCCACTTTCACATAGTTGACTTGCTGCTAACATCTTTATTAGCTTAGTACTGCTACTGGATAAAAATATTCGTTTGAAGGCAAATTAATTATTAAACGAATAATAAATATTTTGTCATATCGTTGTCAATCAATGCAGGGTAAAGGTTTTTTACATCCTTAAGTGTTTTAGCTTGCATTAATTTGTCTTCATCTCCATGCTTTAGATTAAATTCTTACATTCTACATTAAAATATAATCAGACCTAAAACATGTACAAAAGGTGATACAGTTTTTCATATAAATTTGTCTTAGTTTAGTAATTTTTAGAGGATTTGTGTAAATGGTTTAGTGTCTAAACAATTTATACTTAGGATCCTATCTATAAAATTAATTTGAGTAGCATGTTTTCAAATCCCTTACCCCCTGTGATCCCATCCCTGTACCGCCTCAATGAGCCATTGATCCATCATAACGTACTCATAATCAGTTATCTTAACGTTAATATTGCAATAGTCACAAATTATAGAAATATGAGTAAAGATAAGCTAGACTTACCTTTATTTTAAAAAAATGAAGATAAAAAATATTGACTTTCTGTGTTGTTATAGTTGGTCTCTTATATTTCTTTCTAATATACGATATTTGGTTTTGATGACTGCCCCACATACTATACTCGTATGTATATAGTAGAGAGTCTTGGAAGTAAATAAGTTTTTATAAATATCCACCAAAGCAACAAGAACTTTGTTAGTAGAAGATTCAGTAGAATTACTTTAAATATTTCCAATCCAGAAACTCTTCAATAAGTAGATGTAAAAATGTTATTTCTTCTATCAAATACGATAGCTTTTTGAATAGTTATTGCACAATATTTAAATGTCAATTTAATAACCTTTGGCAAAAATTGCAATTTTATCAAAGGTTATTCAAGCATTATTAAAATAATCAACAAACTTAAGAAATCATAAACTACCAATGCTTGCTGAAAAAAATGATTGACTTAATAGTGTCTTGGAAAATATTATTTTTGTTTTTTTTAGCCATATACCTAAATTTTTTGTGTACATTAATAATGCTCTACTATAGTTATCATTAAAATTTTCTGTTCAGTTTCACAATTACATAGAAAACTATTCAACACTTTGGTCCAGTGGGGAAATGTGTTTTACTTTAAAGATATTTAGAGAAACCATGAATAATCCATCTAGAGTTATGTAAAGATAGGGTTACTAAGGACAGGAAATGTTTCGTGTAAGCAGGACACTATGAATAGTTTGGGAAACGAATATGGACTTTGTAAGAGGCTTCTTTATAATAGTGAGATATTAGTTAAGATAATCTTTTGCCAACTTTAAATAATTTATTTCACAAAGATCTGGATATACTACAGTCTTTTGCACTTGTAATATTTAGACTAATTATAATATAGATCTCATTTATAACTAGAAACCTTCTACAAACATTTACAGCCTCTTCCACCTACCAAGGTTCTTTCTCTGCTTACAATGAATCATATTTTTTTGAAGGATTCACCAGTGTACAGGCCACGATTATCTGAACAAGTTCCATTGATAATAAAGGTGGTATCCATTACAATGACAGTAACAGAAACAACAAAATAAAACATCAGGGACAACAAAAAACAAATTTACACTGCCAATTACATAAAATAAACAGTGTGACCTCATAAAAAAAAAACGTGTCTTTAGATTAAAATGCTACAAAATCACCCTGAAGATAAGAAAAATGTTTGTTATGGCGGAAAGCTGGCTTCTGGCTCGCTCCACAATGACAAAATCTGGCATACTGTTCACAGTGAATGTTGTATTACCTTGTTGAAAATGGGTAAAAAGAAAAAAATATGATTTAAAAAAACAACAGTATTTACTGTATTTTTTTAGAACTAATTTCCTCTTACTATAAATTAGAAATACAAAAAGCACAGTAAATAAAATAAAGCAGCAAAATATATATAAACAAGCAAAATCCATCGAAAAAGAAATATATGTTGATGTTTAGCGACAGTGGAAACAGATGATTTTTTAGATAGGTTGCTTACCACTATATTATGCATTGATTAGTAAAATTATTATCTTTTGTATACTCCAAAATAGTTCACAAAAATCACTTGTAAGGCCATTCACAAAAATAATTGTAAACATCTAATTAAATAACATAAACAAAACAATGGAAACATAGAAGTCCAACTAAATTGAAAATCTGGTGACTTGTCAAGGAGAGGAATTTTCTATATTTATATACATAACACTATATTTAAAGTGAAATCGAGGAAAGATTCTAAACCATACAAATTACAACAGGAGTTAGACAAAGGTATATATTATCATCTTTACTTTTCAATAGCATATTGCAGAAATCAAGTAGGAGAGGAGAAATAAAATACGTAAGAAGATAATAAAAAATGAAAGCATATGACGCAAAACATAGCTATGACCACTGACTGTTTTGACTCCGATTTTATCAATCTCTAGATTCACCAATTTAAAAAAATAAATAAGATCAGAACAAAATCAGTGAAGATTTGTGTAATTAATTATCTTTTAAAACAATAAATTTACTACAGTATTAATACATCACCAAAAGCAATTAAAATTGAAACATGAAGTAATTGAAAATGGATATAATTAAATTACAGTGAAATGGATTAACTCGGCTTACAACAGACACAGCTTACCATTTGACCTTAAAGATCTACATTAAGTGTCCAGTTTCTAATCATTCTACACTGAAGACATTGTCACAATTTATTTACAAGTCAGACAGTACAGAATTCCTTATGTTGAAAGGTATGAAAGAAAGTGACATAAAATAAACAACAGATTATAGAAAGAAAAACTGTACAGATTTTAGATATATTAGTTAAATGAGGACTACAGGAAACATTATAATCAGCTACTTATACATGTGGGAACAGGCATGATTCTTAAAAGCAGAATATGTTTTATAGTCATTTTATGAGAGTAATATTATCTTCATAGTTTAAGCAATTTCATCTATTTTTTTATAAGGCATCTTTACACAAATCTTATCTTTTAATAAGGTATACAAAGATTAATTAACATAACCTATAATAATCTTAGAATGTAACCATTTCAAAAAGAGGCTCAGAAGATACAACTTTCAGAAAAAACCTAAGAATAAGGTGTGTTGAAATACAATAAACTCCCTGTAATCTGGCACGTTCTGGACTTGAGGAATGTTGGATTACAAAATACTCCGGATTACAGAACTGAGATCAGAAAATTGGAAAAAATAAACAACACAGTACAAATAACAAATTTTTATTCTTGAAATAGCTCAAATATGTACATTGTATGTACATACCTATTTTACATAAATTAGTAAAGGCTAAACAAAACTCAGTGCCCTGTTGTCTAACTCTAGTCTGTGGGGTTGTTCTTGTTGGCAATCATAAACAAATCACGAATGTCTGATTGGTTTTTAGTTTTCTCCCTTTGTTTTATTATGAAGTCTTTTCTAATAGTGTGGAGTTTCATTATTTCAGCATCATTAAACAAGCTGCAACGTCCAGAACATTTTATGAAAGTGTTCAAGGCATCACCTGCTTGATTAAAAGTGATGTTGATTTTTCAACCATAGTAATAGGTTTACCCTCGGATCGTTTTACTGAAAACCAACTGTATAGATCTGAATCAAGTTGTTCTAGTTTGGGTTTTTTAACGTTTGGCTTCCAAAAATATTTTTTAAAGTTTCTGATTCATTAATAAATTGTTTCAGCTGTTCTGAATTATATAATGTCATAAATTGATGATCCTATGTTGTGATTTTTCATTATGACGTGCCTACTTAAGCCATTTTCAAGTTTCTTCATAATTTCCAGCTTTTGAGCTAAAGTGGAAGTTAGATGTTTCCTTTTTGAAGAACCTAGGGTAACCTTAGGACCTTATCACTGTCAATAAGAATCTCACAAGCACTAAAACACAAAACTAAAATAAACTACGCCCATCCGACATCCAAACAAACGACTAGTCTAAGATTCACGGTGCAGCAAAGCAACAGTGAAAACTGAGCTGATAGCAAGAGCGGGGAACACAAAGGCTGAGAAATGAATGGGCTGTTTCCGAAACTACGACGAGGCCCAAACTCGGCCGAAGGTGAGCTCACCCATTATACGTACTTACCACATTTCAAAGAACTGTAGTTGACATCAAAACATTTTAAGGTAAGCCTGTTCTTCAACTTCAAAAGATAACTATTTAAACCAAACATTGATTACACAATTAAAATGAAATCAATTTTACCATTTAACCTCAATTTAATATTACAACTGTAATACATATTGCATTACACAACTGTTCCCCTCCAACAAATGGATGATTTTGCTTATTTCGCAATAAATATTTAACTAAACACTTTTAAATGTTTTAAACTTGCCTATAGTAGCACCCAAGTGCTACTATAGGCAAGTTTAAAACATTTAAAAGTGTTTAGTGATTACTAGTAGCTCACGTGAAGATGGAATCAACAAATGTTAATAAATATTTCAAGCAAATGTTGTATCAGCTTATCAAGTATGCCGGATTAGAGGAAGTTTACTGTACGTAGATAAAAAGAAAGCAACTCATAACTGACAGAAAGCTTAAGGACTGATAATAAAGCCCAAAACATACTCAACAGTTGAAATAACATGTTCTTTAGCCTAATCGTATAAAAAATTAATAACATGAAAACAATGGTTACACAATTTTTACAACATTCATTGGCACCAATGGATTTGGACGGTTACATGGACACATAGTTACTTAACCTATCTACTGCAAAATACTAAATTTATAACACATACACCCAACGCTCACTCCTACATATGTATATAGCACTTCAAGTGTGTATAAAGTTGTGCTGGCATTATATATACTTTATTCTAAACCTGTAGAAATTATTTAAAAGTAATAATATAGTAGAACTTCATTTATCTAAATTCAGCCATCCTGATTAATGTTCAGAAAAATTCAATTACTTTTTACAGCTGATACACTTTTGCAAAAAAATCAATATTTAGTTATCTGCAATAATAGAAATACATGTGTATACTACCTTGTTATTGCAAAGTTTATAATCACCCTATAATGCCTCTTTATATGTAAATAATTTGTTTGACCTTGAAAGTATGCAATGCTTGCCTACAGAGCTTGCTTTCGCTTATTTTAATTTTGTTTACACTTCAAAATGCGTTAATTACATGATTTGCTTTATTCTTTTCTTAACCAATTTCATTACTTTATTTGGTGAGAGACATTGTAGTGTTGAGTAAAAAAATCATGTATAATGTAGACTTCTTGTCTACGTTACAACAATTATTGTGTAGTTGAAAAAAGGATCTGGTAACCATTTATCCAGTCTAACAGAGATATGGACTATTTTTAACAAAAAAACAGTTTATTAATTCCGAACTCTATCTGTTAATTTGCTTTGATATCACCATAACATGAATGAAGCCGCAACTGGAAAGTGACTGTGTCCAACAGTGTGTGATCTGCTATCTAAAAGCAACTTATACAGCAAAAAATGTTCAAATAAACATTTTATATAGTATACATAACTTATATTACAATAACATTTATTTAGCCTCTTGAATTCTGTTTCTTTATTATATTTACAGTGTCGCAACCAATAAATGTATGTTGAATGGTGTACTGTTTGTAAAACAACCATAGCTATAAAAAGTTACTGAATTATATATGACAGATAAATGGAATTCTACTGAATCGCCAATGCTACTTTCTGTTATGACTATCTAAAATAAAATAATATTACTTATTTATATTTTGAATTATATTTCAAATATTATAATAAGACTAATTTGTACATCTAACTATTGCTTCTTGTTTCACTTGATTTTATTAAAGTGTAGTTATAGTCTTACAGTGTTTAAAATTATTATATTACATTTAATACACAGGTTTTAAATATTTAAATTAAATGAAAAGTAGAATAATCATATCTAATTAAAATGTCTTAGTCTAATGTTATAACTTGCTTCCTACAGGGTTCTTTACAACTACACACCTACAGATTCCTTTTAAGACACAAAAACAATCATTTCAATAAATTTTCAGATGAATATGACTTCAAGTTACATCGTAGATTTGCAATAATTAATTATGTTAGTAGATACCTTCCTTTAGAGTAAAAGTAAGACTTTCAACATGTAAAATAAATGCTAATGAATTAATTAACCAAACTTTTGGGTAAATCTTTGCCATACTTATATACTGCTGTGTAGATTTAGGTAACATATATTATAAATAAATCAAAATTGTTAAATAGAACTATAACAGAAATAATGATATGTAATGAACCATTAGGCTTTGAGCTTATCAAATATGAGAGTCGAAAGTATAAATTAAAACCTTGAATAAATGGAAAGTATATTGCCTATCCTAAACGTAGGTAGAATACCTACATAGAATTCCTATGTAGGTAGAATAACCTATAAATATTAATGTGGTAATAGTAGGGAAAATAAATAATTATTATTGTGAAATGAGATATAAATGTTTTGAGAGGGGGTTATGTACATTAAAAACAAAGGGTTTTAATTTTAAATTATTTGCTATTAAATATCGCTAAATATTTGTATACAATAAGAAAAGTATTAAGTTAACCCTCGGGTAAGCGCGCGGGCTACAGGTGTAGCCCAGTGTTTTTGTTTAGGCTGCAACGCATTTCCTAAAACTAGTGGAGGGAAGCCAACGTCATTAGCTGTTGTTTGCCATCAACCCTACTCACTAAGTTGGTGATTGTCGCTCAAAGTGTGTGCGTTTTGTAATTGTTTACGACTAAAGTTATCTGGGTTACGCCTGTAGCCTGTGTGACCTTTTGTGTTATGAGTGAACCAAGGCGTGCCCAGTTATCATGTACAGGTATTTTTATGAACATATGGGCGATTGTTTGTCAGATGAACAGAAAACCCTCGTATCTTACTCCAACAAACTTAAGAAGGCAGTAGTACTTATGCCTACGATGCATGACGACCACAAGATTGACGAAGATTCAGGAGATTTACAGAAACCCAAAATAAAAAGACAAAAATTGAAGTTGACGTATTAGAATAAATGTGTGCCAAATACAATGTATGAAATATTAAACGATGGCCTATGGTTCTATTTTTTTATCTTCTAAATATAGCAGCCATCACTGTGTCCTGAATTTACATTGCTAACAAAGCTGGAGGGTCACCATTGTCAAGAAGTGAGATTATTAC
Organism: Prosapia bicincta; assembly: GCA_036971475.1. Taxonomy (NCBI): domain Eukaryota; kingdom Metazoa; phylum Arthropoda; class Insecta; order Hemiptera; family Cercopidae; genus Prosapia; species Prosapia bicincta. The sequence goes on from JBAIZL010000002.1 coordinate 39,267,212, forward strand.
AAACATTGCTTGGGATCTAATTGTTCCTAAATTAAGTGAAAGGGTTAATGTTACTATGCTACCTGTAGAACTAAAGAGGCGAGCAAAAAACCTCTGAATCAATGAACCCTGGCCTGACATCAACCTATTGACAACAAGGTTGGGCGCTGCTACAGGTGCGGTAGAGGGAGGGATAGATCAAACTGTAAGTGCTACAACCAATGTGGAGATATGCCATGACCACATCCTGCAAATATGTGAAAATCCTATGAAAGTTAACCACCAATAAAACATTGGAAAGAACAATAATAACATCTTTGTTTGTCAGTGCATAGTCCTACCCATTTAATCTAAAATGTATTTAATTCGTAAAGAATACTTTTTTACATATAACAATATATTTTTAATGTTTTTTAAAAATCTGTGTACTATTTTTGATAAATTATATTTTAAATAAATGAGTTTCATGGTATCATCATCCTAAATTGTTTTTAGTTTTATGCTTTTAAATTTGAAAGTATTTTGTGGCATAAAATTAATATAATCTGATTACAATGTTTATAAACTATTTAAAATTAAAATCTTACATTAATTTTTTTATAAATATGTTAAAAAGTATAATAGGAAATAGTTACGAGAGTAACAAATTTTAAAAAATATTTTTTAGTAATAAATGTTTAATAAAAAATGTTAACATTTGTTGATTCCATCTTCGCGTGAGCTACTAGTAATCACTTACAACTTTTTTTAAAAAAATGTTTTAACTTGCCTATAGTAGCACTTACTTTTTTGTGTTGAGGACGGCCGTTTCGGGAGATGTGTCCCTTTGTCAACTCAGACCGTAACTGATCTCAAGGTTTACGTAGGTTAGGGTGGGGGTGGGATATTTTGGTGGTGTGGGTGTATTTTGTGTGTATTAGGAGTTATGATGTCAAAAAGTGCGTGTGAGTTGTAATGTAATTGTGTATTGAGTATGTGTGTAGGGTGAGGTTTGAAACACCATTAGACAAAGATGAACACTACCAGGAGTTAAACACCATAAAATATATAGCACAAACAAACGGATACAACCCAACAATGATAGACAAATTATACAACCGCCTAAAAAATAAACATAATAACCCAAATACAAACACACAAGATGACAATCCCATAAAATACTTATCAATACCTTACAGATCATCCAAAACCCACAATCTAACCAACACATTACGAAAATACAACTACAAAATAGCTTACTCCACACACAACACTCTCAACAAACAATTTAAACCCAACAGCAAAATCAAGGACATTTACAACACCACTGGAGTTTACAAACTAACTTGCAGTTCATGCCCCAGTTTTTACATAGGCCAGACAGGGAGGTCATTTCACACACGTTACCAAGAACATATAAAAGCACTAAAAAACAATAACTACCAATCTAACTTCGCCGATCATCTCAACTCCACAAAACACGACTACACAGACATAACATCTAACTTACAAATTCTTCATAAACAACACAGAAATAACCAACGCTACACAACCGAACAATACGAAATATATAGGCACTTCAAACTACACCCTACACACATACTCAATACACAATTACATTACAACTCACACGTACTTTTTGACATCATAACTCCTAATACACACAAAATACACCCACACCACCAAAATATCCCACCCCCACCCTAACCTACATAAACCTTGAGATCAGTTACGGTCTGAGTTGACAAAGGGACACATCTCCCGAAACGGCCGTCCTCAACACAAAAAAGTAAGTGCTACTATAGGCAAGTTAAAACATTTTTTTAAAAAAAGTTGTAAGTGAAAAAATGTTACTTTTAACCACGCGCTTACCGAAGGGTTAAATTAATGTAAACTGAGTTTTGGCCATATTTTAGATAGAATACCTAATACTTGTAAATAAAAAGAAACAAATAAGTAAAAAGATAAGTTGTATATAAATATATATATTATTATTATATATACTATTAACAACATAGGTTATTCCTATGGCAACAAAGGCATTGTTTACCAACGAAAAGCTTTGAATATAAATTAATAAATATTCTTGTATTTGAATAACCTATCTTGTTTTAGATTATTAAACTTATATAATAATATTACATATTATTGTATATGCATATAGTCAGACTTCTTTATAAGGAAGTCCTCTAAGCAACCAAATTTAAGGAGCACTTTTGACATTTTAGAAATTATAATTATAATATCCCTTCCAATGTGAATTTTGGACTTTTTAATAATGAAGTACTTTCTTGAAATAAAGAGAAGAAACGTTCTGCTGTATCAGCAGCTCACAAAGGTATTTCCAGGAAATTGCTTGTTTTCAGCAGGAAGTGGAGTGAAACTAAAAGCTTGTCAGGTAGTAGGCAATACAGTACATTTGACACTGAATACAATACAGTACTATACTGTGGTACACTTCTGCCTTCAGTATATTAGACATTAGTAGAAGGCAGATTCAAATAGCTTTTCTTTCCTCTTCCCACTATTGTCCTTTCTTCTTTACTTGAATCTTGCTAGCGCAATTACTGCTGCGAGTTTTTTGTGCTTTGAAAAAATTTTTAAAAAAAGATGTTCAAGTGTTGAAGAAAAAGTGAATTTTATAAAAGAAGTTGATGAAGAAGTAAAGAAGTTTGATGTTTCAAAAAAAATTCGGTATACCTCAGATTTTGCTGTCAACTATACTAAAAAATTCGGATCAGATTTTAAAGCAAAATGTTGCTTATGATTTATAAAAAAAGAAAATTAAATTTTGTACAAATGACATTATCAATAACATGATAAAATGGATTACAGTAATGAGCGAGAAAAATTTTCATTGTCGGGGACACTAATTAAAAAAAAGGCTTTGGAATTTGCTCCATCATTAGGATACAGTGACTTTCATGCAAATAACAATTGTACAGACAAATTAAAAAAAAGGCATGCCAATGTACAAAAAGTCATTTCGGGAGAATGTACAATAGTTGATATGGTCAATTGTTGAGTTTTGAAAGGAAAATGTGTTGAAACAAATTTTAAATGATTATGAACCGGAGAACATATTCAGGTCTGATGAAACAGGTCTGTTTTTTAAAAATATTTACCTAACAAGAAACTGATTTTTAAGACTGACCCCTGTTTTAGAGGGAAAGCAAACAAACAAATAACTACAGTATTAGTGGCAGCTAACATGTTAGGAACAGAAAAACTTGAATTGGTTGTGATTGCCAAAAGCAAATCTACACAATGTTTCAGAGGCATTGTCTTTAGAAGTATAGTACGCATTCAACAAAAAAGACATCGTTTCTGAGCCAATTTTTTATTGAATGGGTGCTAAAGGTAGACAAGCAGATTTCCAAAATAAAAATTACACTTTTCATAGACAGATGCCCCTCTGCACATCCGTACAACATTAATTCTAAACTAAAGAATATGAATGTGGATTTCTTTCCACAAAATGTAACTTCAATAATGCAACCCATCGATCAGGGAGTTATGGAATTTTCTGAAAAGTTCAGGAAATGTAGGCGATGATGATCCTTTTGAACATTTTATTTGCATAGTAGTTTCCAATTTTCCAAAAAACGAAGACATACTCCAAACTCCCCAGATGACGATTGTGATGAACCTGAAGAGAAGAACTCTACAGAGAATGAAGTTTAACAAGCTTTCAAAATCATCAGGTGAGGATTTCAAATAAAAGATGTACCATACAACATTTTTGATTCTCTAAAAAAATGTGAAACATTTATTGAACGTAATGTTTTATTTAAATGCAAAGAAATTATTCTTTGAAGTAAAACTTCAACACTAGGAACGAATGAAAACATTTTTTAAAATTATTATTAATTTGTATTTTACTTAATGTTTTTGCTCTGATTACTACTTGTGTAATGTATAGTAAGTACAGTTTGTGTTGAGTGCATACTCTATTTAAATTAATAAAGGCAGTTAACAAATTATGGTACCTAGTGTCCTTCAATTAAAATTTATACACCATGATAATGAAATATATTCTGCAGTAAAATAGGGAGGAGTATTCTTAGTAAGATGAATTCTCATTAACGAATACCTCTGTTACGAATTTTTTACCTGGATAATTGATACGTTAAACAGTTCAACTGTATATATAAAGCAAAGCCAATCAGAATTAGTGGAGAAAGACTTACTGGTAGTCCCGAAGGAATTGGACCTACTAAACTCTTCAACTCTGCCCTAAATTATCTGTTGGCAAAACATCACTGCTTCCTCTCTTTGCTGAAGAAGCTGATCAATGCTGAAATATTCATGTCCAGAAAGAGCATTTCAATTCTAGCTAAAATAGCGCAAAAGCATTTCTTAAATGAACCATTCAGCAATAGAAAATCTTTACAAATATGCTTAACCCAAAAGACAAACTTTGTCAAGGATCTTCAGAAAGTGATTTTTGGGCAATTGGTTCTAACATAGATGTCATTGCAAACTGGAAAAGAATCAGACCTATTCTACTTTTTCAACCCATCTGGCTGTTATTAGCAAGATGAATTATTATAAATATATATACATAAATAAATTACAATTGTTATATTTTTTTAGTACAATGTTTTCTTGCATAACTTATAAACACTTACACATGTAAAGTGCAAGCAAAACTGGGTCTTTTTATTTTAAAATGCTGTAATGTAAAACTCTTGAAGAGACAAGGTGTGTGAGAAATTCTATTGTTACTTGTTCTAACCATAGTATTCTATTTTAATTATTGCTGCAGTCCTCTGTTAAGTTTACGATTTTATATTAAACTGAATAGTCGTGATAACAACAATTGTAAATATATTTGTTGTGCCAAAATACTTTGGTCATATTTTTGTTTTAAAATACACTGCAAAATAACTTTTGCTCAACAAATTTATAACAACTCAATGATTGTTAAAATAAATAAATAATAGAACAAAGAGATTCCAACAGTGTAAGAATTTTTGTATTATTGCAAATGGTTTTATACACACCGTCAAAACCACCAGAATTATATACAGGGTTTATGGATGGGCTAGTTCCCCAAGCACTTAAGCATGAGCAGCATTATAAATCCAGGTGTTGTAATAATAACAAAATTTGTATCTAAAACCGATTTGGTTAATCATGGCCAGATAAGGTTGTACTATAAAGGTAAAATAATTCAAAATATTAGTCATATTTTTGTTGTTGCTTAGTATATAATAAATCCAATTCTTATACTTCATTTAAATAAAGTTTAAAATCTAAAAAGAGACTTTAAATCTGATTAAATATTGGGGACCACTGGCATTGAAAGAGTTAAAGGATATTATTAACCTTATAAATTAAGTGGTATTTTCAGGCTCATTATGTGGAAGAACTACTGGAATAAAATCAATTGTATAATATCCAATTTTTTCAAGAAAGTGGTCAAGTGATGAATTTTTGATAAAATGCTTAAATTTTTATTCATAGTTTGTCACTCAGATGGTCTTTGTGTAACCCTTCCATTAGTATATGTTATAGTAGGAAAAAAATTATAATTTACCAATATGTTACTTATTAGTTGGGACCATAGGAGTAATAATGTACTGGTATGTTTTTGTCTCTAACATTAAATAATTTTGTGTTATTCCTATTGGTACATTGCATGCATATGTACCAAAACATCGGCGATGTAGCACCAGGAACGTATCTTAGTCCTGATCTATAGTACAATGACAAACATACCTTCAGTATGAGATTAGCTCCTACTGTGAATGGTTTGCATTTATTGCCACTTTGTAGGGCTACATTTGAGCTTGACACGAGTGTTTATTGGTTTTTGCTATTGTGATTTTTGTGAATTCTTTGATTAATATTTTACTTTTATTCTTTTTTATTTCTTTTGTGTGCAAACATAAAACAACACATACCACAATCACCTATTCAGTTTTGCCACACACAATAAGCAAATACCCACCCTGTTGCCAAAAGTGTAAGGTTTAGTAAATATTTGGTTTTAGAATTATAGTGTAAACATATTTTGCTTCTGATACAACAATATTTATACTGTAAATAGACATCCTGATGACAGTGACTTTCCAAATGTAGAGATGCCTCAGTTCCGATAAACCTTACAAGAGCGACTAGCGTGAGTCATCGATTTCATACCAAGAAAATCTTTTAAAACAGTATTTTTTAAATTTCTCTGCAATTTTAAACCAAAAATAACTTAGTATGTACTAAAATACAAAGTATACTAAGTTGTTTAAATTTTTCAAAAAAACCCCACAAGCTAAAAACCCACTAATAGGCTCTATAAAATCAGACTCATGATAGAGTATTTCAATAATACCATGTTAAATATTTTATTAGCTAGGGAACTATCAGAAGAGTTAAATACTTTGGAAAGTGAGTTACTCTTTCTTTAATATATAAAGGATAAAAGCTACATGTTCAGCAAAAATCTATTTATACTTATAATTAAAAAATACTTAACTAGGTAAATACGTAGGGCTTACTTGCTGACTCGTTTCGAAACAATAGATCCTTTTACAAAGCAATGTCCCTACATTGAGTAGAGACTTTGCTTCGTAAAAGGAACTATTGCTTTGAAATGCGTCAGCAAATAGCTCCTATGTATTCACTTAGTTAAGTATTTTTAGTTATAGTTTAATCAGTGAATTCAAGGTGATTACATCAAGCAACTTTATTTATACTTACTGAAAACATTAGCACTAACATCAAATTCATGGTTCACTGTTAGGAAAAAAATCAACAGGGAGGAAAAAGTCATGCAACTAATGAGGCACTTAGCTTGATAGAAGAAAATTTAAGGAATTTCCAAGCAGTTTACATGAATAATTAATACAATAGTGTTTTTTTTTTTGTAACAAACCCAGTTTTTTTTTACCTCCAAACTATTCATCGGTACATTACAAATTGATTTATGAAAAAACCCAATGATGTTGCTAAATCTAAAAAAAGGTTAAACTAATGCATAGTATAGTAATGGAATTATATTAGGTATACAAGATGTCACTACAGAACTTGAAAATAATGAAACCTTTTTCAACAAAAAGAAATGAAGTCAATAAACCATTTCCTTCTATGCAAGCAAATTTAATTTAAGTAATATTAAGGGGTAGATTTGATGTTGTATTATCAAAAAACTTTGAGATGGTATATGGAGGTTTTTATCCACGTGTTAAATAAGTGCATGTTCAACTCTTATTCACTGTTTAAAATGTATAGCACCCATAATAAAATCCCTCCATTGGGATTCTGAGAAAAAATAACTTATGCTCTTAACACGTTGAGTGCAGCCTGTGTTCTACTTGCGCCTGTGGTGGTAAGTGTTCGTGTACGCCCCGCCCCGCTCTCCCTCTCAATTCATTGTATGAGTGTGAGGTTAGCCATTGATGGAAAATTTTGTGTCCCTTGTCGATTATTATGCCAGTCTTTGTGAACATTTCGGTGCATTTTTCATTCCAGTATTGCTGACAGATTAGGGACTTTGTTACCGTATTAGTGTTACTTGAAGTGTGTAATGGTAGTATGATTCAACATATTCTAGCATCATCTAACCTCACAATAAACCAATGAATTGAGAGTGAGAGCGGGGTGTACATGAACGCCTACCGCCGCGGACACCAATAGACAAGCAATACACGGGCGTTCATGGATGTGTAATTATTTGTTTGTTCTCATATCATACCTAAGTACAAAAATACTTTTCTTATCATATATATATATATATATATATATATATATATATATATATATATATATATATATATATATATATATATATATATATAAACACACGTCAGGCCAATTGGCCTTAGATAATTTCTTAATAGCATAAATGATACCTAAATAAATTCCCTTGGGCCAATGGCTTTTACCAATTGTTTTTGAGATAAATATGTTTTCTCATCTGTGCAACACTGTCCTAATATTTTTTGTGTAAACAATACTCAAAAAAACCACAATTTTATGTTTCAGTTACCCACATAATAAGCTGAATGGCAAGAAAAGTGTTTTGGCACTTATCACAAAGACATGTAAATGTTTCACATATGATTGATAAGTGAGTTTATAAATATTTTGTATACAACAGACCCTTGATATTTGCAGTTGGCAAAATTACATGATATCCGTTATTATGTATCGTATTTTTAAAAAAGGACAAGAAAGACAGTATAGTTATTGTGCAGGTTGTATGATATGTGTTTTCATCTTATTTATTTTGTACAGTATTGTAGTTATTTATCACAAAGAAAACTGAATATCCTCCAAACATCCGTTATAATGTATACTACTAGACCTACTACTCAAAAGATTGGCATTCCTTGACAAATAACGATAAGTCAATTTGACGCCCCCAACTCCATGCATAGGTTTAACATCACTTCTGTTTACTTACTGCTAATTTTATAGTTTTTGAAATCCGAACGTCAATAAATAGTATTTGGTGGCTATAACTAAGTCGGATTTTGTTTTCCCCCTCGGTTAGCAAAATGTATTGCATCACTTCTCGTGTCTGCTAGTTTTGGAAACGTAGAGTATAGTTGTGAAATTGTTTAGTGGATTTGTTTTGTTTAGTTTAAACTTTTCCTAAAACTGTTAAAACTATAAAATCCATGATGTCATCAAACTTTGATAGAGACAAGAAAAGGCAAAAAAAACGTAATGCCGTTAATTAAGGAAACTGAGCTTTCAGATAAATTAAAATGTAGTGAAAGCATACGATCTATTGCAAAGCATTTTAGCGTTACGAGTCGACAGTACGTTACATAAAGAAATATAAGAAGGAATGTCAGAGAAGGGACTTGTCAATCTACAAAAGTTACCTCTTTGTCTCGATATAAACATCGAAAAAGCTTTGAGAGTGTGGATAGATCAATCACAAAAATGGATGCCTCTGAGTTCAATTTTTATTCCTGAAAATGCTAGGCGTTTGCATGAAAATTGTATTTAAAACGGTGTTGAACATACAAACAGTCAATCACTTTCAGCAAGTAAGCGATGGTTTGACCAGTTCAAGAGACGGTTTTCTCTTTACAAAGTGAAAATTACCAGTTAATCAGCATCAGTGTTTTGGAAAAGATGCCTTTACGAACTTTCTTATCTAAGGAGGAGAAATCTGCTCGGAATTAAGGCCACAAAGGATTGTTTGTCTGTTTTGCTGTGCTGTAGTGCTAGCGGACTGATATTATCTCCATAGCACATGGAAGTAACCATGAAGGATTTAAGGACATTAACAATAAAGATTTCAACAATCTTTTAAAAAGTACGAACCAAGACTTGAGAGAAGAAGAGCTGGAAGAACTAACTGAACCTGCGCTTACCTCCGATAACAAAGACGAATAAATCGTAAAAAATGTATCCCCGAAGTTTACAATAACATCTGTCGGTGAAATGTATGTTTAAGGAAACAGCTGCAGCAGTTACTGAAAGTGAATTGCTCTTTAGGATGGGCATTAAAATTTAATCGAGAGCAGGAAGAAGTACTATCGGCATATACAAAAGTATGTAAAGAAATTTAAAAAACTGCGCACAAAGTAATATTACAAGTTTATACAAAATCTAATTAACAGTGTTTAAAAAATGATTTGTCTAAAATTAGGCGTTTAAAAATTTACTGGATAGTGTTAACAATAAAAAATACCCATGTCTGTGTGTGTGGGTCCGCATATTTAATAGAATTCTTGTGTTTTCGAATTGAAGAAAAACGTAATTAACAATAATATGTATGTAATTATGAAGTAAGTAAATATACCATACTGTATTATACGTGTGCAGCATAGCTGTAATTAATGTTAAATTTTTTTATGTGGAACGTAACCTCCTCTTTGGTTCAATATTTTATTCAATATGTCTGATTTCTTTTTAAAGTTTTGTAAAATATTGAGAACAATAGTAAAAATTAATGTAATACGTCATTAAAAATTAATTATTTTATTATTAAAATATGTAAAAATAAACTTCATTTAATAAACCAAATTTTTGGTTGGAATTATCAACTCAACTTCACTAAAATTGTTAACAATTAAGTGTGTAACTCCCAACAAATAGCTCCCATAATAACATAATGTTTATAATGTCGTGGGTATTTTTCTATCAAGCAAACCCATCATAATTATAATTAAATGATACTTAACTAAGTGAATACGTAAGGGCTTATTTGCTGACGTATTTGGAAACAATCTTTCCTTTTATGAAGCAAAACCTCTATTGGCTGGCGGTACAAAAAGATGTCGGTGTGAGATTTATGAGTGTAGAAAGGGTGGGTAATAGAACATGGTGTTGGCTTCAAAATGTGTGTGGTCATTTAATATGTTTTCTTTATCTGTTGCGTAGTATTTTTATATACCACCCCCTCTACACTCATAAATCTCACACCAACAACCTTTGTAGTTAGCAAAACGCTGCCAGTAGAGTCTTTGCTTCGTAAAAGGAACAATTGTTTCGAAACACGTCAGCAAAGTAAGCCCTTATGTATTCACTTAGTTAAGTATCATTTAATTATAATTATGATGGTTTTTGTTTTCAGTGAATTCAAGAGGATTACAACAAGCAACATCGTAATTAGTTCTGTAAGTAGTGTGAAGCTTGTTTTTTAATACAGGGTGTTCATTTTACCAAAAGTAGCAACACCAGTTGAGTAGTACTAATAAACAAACATTACTAGACAAAAATGTCGAGCATAGCTGCCTGATGTTTTTTGGTGCAGGCTACTGGGCTGGTGGGCCAATCGGCACAATATAGCAGCTAAAGTCTTAAATACAGCCAAACTACACTTCAACAAGCCTATAATGGATTATGGAACACACAAAGGTAAGATTCTAGCAAATGTATATTTCAGTATTAGGAGATACAGTAGAGTCTCGAAATTCCAAGTCCCGATTTTTCGAGCTTCCGTTAAATTCAAGCCTATTTTAAAGAAATGATAATTCAGGCTTCCAGGAAATGTTTGTAGCCATAGGGTATGCAAACAAAGCGAGTTGGGCTTCCAAGAAATGTTCATATCAATATGATATGCAAAGCAAATGAGCCGGCCTTCTAAGAAATGTTCATATCAATACAGTATGCAAAGGAAATGAGTTGAACTATCAAGAAATGTTCATTTCAAAACAGAATGCAAAGAAAATGTGTCAAGCTTCCAAGAAATGTTTATATAAATACGTTATGTAAAGGAAATGAGTCAGGCTTCTAAGAAATGTTCATATAAAGTTCTATAAGCCTATTTTGTGTATTTCTAATTATAGTATTAAGGTTCATTAAAACTCCTATTTCTTCTAATGCACAGGAATGTTATTTCTGTGTAATTCTAGTTTTTGGTAATCCAAGGGAGTCTCAGTCTCATTTACTTCGAATTATCAAGTCTCTACTGTACCTCAATTTTACAGGTGAGAAGAGAACGCGTAAAAATGGTTGCAAACAGTGAATATTATTCATAAGACAGAAACTTTTCTTAGCAATGTTCTTACATAGAAAGAATTTCTGTACGGTTATCGAGTAAATTTTAATGAAAAATTAAAAATGCTAGTGCAAACTCAAAAACTCTCCAAAAGTATTACTGTTGTGTTCAATTTGGCTTGGCGATATTCAATAAGGCTTTGGCTGAATATAATTTTATTATACGTAGTTTATCTTACTACTTGTATCTATAATTTATGTCAATACTACTGCTTTCTGCCGCTACATTTACTTACATTTCCTCCTCTTGCATGCTTTTAAAATGACAATATTTAGAAATAACAAAAACAATGTTTTAAAAATAAACCTTAAATTACACTTTGAAGTTTTTACTTAATATTAAGAATTACATAGTTACAAATTAATAAATAATAATAATAATTTATAAAAGTCTAATTGATGAGACTTTATTTCTAATGACAACTTTAGGAACATAAATCTAAAATAAACAAAAAATGTACAAAATATTCACTCAAGGGCACATTTTTGCTCTTGAAATAAATCTAAAAACAAACAAAAAATGTACAAAATATTAATAAAACTGCACTTAATTTTTTATCTTGAGCATTGTTGAAAATATTGATTGTTATTATTTTAAATTTATATACCAAGTGTAGAAAGAAAATAAATGAAATTAGATTATGCATATACCTATAGTAAATTAATAAATAAATAATAGAAAATAAGCACATCTAAATATTTTTGTAACAAATTCAAATTTTGTTTTGTTGATAACAAATTACATCAAAATTGTAATTAACATAAAACTTTGTGTTAGTTATAATGAAATTGTTCAGAAATAGTGATTATAAAATAAATATTTGCAATTACTTTTATAATTGAAAATACACACACACACACATCATATCTCGTGTCCCATTTTATGCCATCACTGAATATACCACTTTAAGACTATATAACAAGACATGTTTTGTCTTAAATTTATAAAGATTACAATAAATAACACGTTGTAACTGTTTGTACTTTTTAGAACTTGTATAATTCAGAATAAATTTCTTGTAGAACTTTAAAAAATAAGGCCATCTATAAAATTAAGAGGATTTTAATCAAATGCATCTTACCAATTTTTCAATGGTGCCCAGTCATTGACCACATCACTTTCTACTTCAGCACACACAAAATCAATTAAGTACAGATGTTTTTTTAACAATAATGAGAGGCTTTAACCCTAGATCTGCACCTACCAAAAGTATATTTCAGTGGAATTCTAAGCATATTCTGCAAGTATTAAAACTTGTCTTTAACTTGAATCGAGATAACTCAAGTATATTATCAAAGTAGTGTGTAAAATTCATAACAATATCGTTGCAGGAGGTTTTTTTATTTACTTTTTATAACTCTACATTTTGTAGTAAATGAAAGGAGGGAAATAAGTTTATTATTGTTTATATGTTTGCATATATTTTACATTTTCTTACTAATTAAGTTTTATATTATATTACTAGTTTAATTTATATTTTTATAAGCAAAAAATTGTACTTATTGACTACGTGTAGGTGAAAATTATACAAAGTTATGATAACCCATTAGTTTAATGTTTTTTATTTTTTCATACTCATGGTAATATTTTTATTTCTTACTATTGAAAACGGATTTTGTATTTTTTACTCGAAACAAAATATTGTACCTAGGCAAAAGTTTTAGTTTTGTTTCTAAAAAGAGAAATTTCCAGCTAATATACTTTTTTTTCTTTTGTTGAAGCAAATGAAAGGAGTAAAGACATTTTCTTATTGTACATAAAATTTTGTATATTCTGGCTATATTGGAATTATTTACAAAAATTTTGTATAATCACTTAAACAAGGCCAAATTTAGAATATTCTAATAAATTTTTCAATATATTTTCATAAAATACATGTAAATTTATATTTCTAGTAAAATATTTGAATTTTGATAACAGTATTTAAAAGTAAGTTTCTTGATAAGAAAAATTATGTGATACAATACACATTTGATGCATATTTAGTACTTTTATAAAAAAGGTGTGTAAATTGTGAAAAATGAGTGTTGTGGTTAAATGGTTTAACATAGGTGCAGATCTAGGGTTAAAACACACTATTAAATCAACAAATTTTTTCTTAGGAATTAGTGTACATGTATTTGTTTTAATGTTATTTATAAGTTAAAAAAAGACGATGTGACTTCTTGCTTTTGCCCGGAGTGGCCCACTTTGTTAAGAGTAGAAGCTGCGGCATTCTGGATGGGGGTAAGTAGCCTCTGAGGATCATGTACTTGGTAACCAAAATGTACGTCAGATTAGAACACAAATATTTATGGTTAGAGTTTTTTTTGTATTATTTATTGAAAATTTGGGCCAAATTAATTGGATTTTATTTACAGTGTAGCAGGAGTGCAGAATATGTCCAATCTGGTGATGTAGGATCCGGGGAAATATCAGGAAAATTCTTGGATTTCTCGGGAAATTTTGGAGGAAATATAATTTACACAATTTTGTTTAATAGTGTGTTTCCTTAATGAGAATTTATAAAGTTTCTGAATAGAAAAAAATTGAAAAGGTACCAAAACTCGTTTAACAAACGGAAATAGTTTAGAATTCATAACTATAGCTATCTGTTATTATTTTCTTGCAACTACAGTATTGTTTCGTGTTCTCAAATCGGCAGCACGGAGCAGCTCGGCTCCACATGAATGCAAGATTACACCAGACGCGGAAAAAACTAATGGGGTCCTTATACTCGGCGATGTATGAGATGTTTTGTATAATAATAAACCTAAATATTTAGTGCGCATTAATTACAATATTTTATAATTGTGTATTTATTAATGATTATTGAAACTATAATCACTTGAACAATAGTTTATGACTATCCGAACTTTGCAATAAGATTCAACCGAACGTAATGGACTATAAAATTCAAGAATGAAACTATAAGATGCAAATATTTTTTTATAACGAAAAATTGTAAATCTCAAAGTGTTTTGTTTTCTCTCGCCTCCTGGCAACATTAAGGACGTATAGTGGGTATTTTGTAGTGTAATAAAATAATAGATTTAGTGCATATTAATTATAATAATTTTATTTGTTTCTTTATTAATAATTATTAAAACTATATGATGTGAATATTTTTTTTTTAAACAAGAAGTTTTAAATCTTCAAGCGTTTTGTTTTCTCTCGCCTTCCCGCAAAATTTGGAACAGTTTCATGTGTTTCGTTTCATAACAATTAGTGAATATTTATTATATTTTTATTAAATTATTTAATAATGAAGTTATATGATGTTGACATTTAAGAGCAAACAAGAGATTGATTGTGTTTACTGCGATTGGCGAGGAAGGCTTGATAAACTTGCCTCACATACATCAACTAAATAAATATTTATTAAGTATGAAATTTAGTTTTATTTAGTGTACTACTTTTTTAGTGTAATAAAAGTTTACTAAACAAGCAGATTTGGCTCCCAAATTTTTGTAGTGTTCATATTTGGCTCTTTGGCTAATAAGTTTCCCGACCACTGATATACACCTACCTAATATGTCTGTTCAAGTCGATAGTCATAATAGTCGATAGTCGAAATTAAATTCAACTATCATAAAAAAATCGGACAATTTTAAGCTTAAACGAAAGATTTACTGAAATTTTACAAAACAATCAAACCAAGCCGCCAGAGAAAGAAATCAAGCATACTGGAACTGCTTCTTGGCCCAGCACTCTAGACATTGAAGAATTTGAAGCAAAACCCAACCTTATTAGAGTTAGCAGATCATGTAGTCTGATGCCTTGCTCTAATGAAGAATCAGGAATGATCAAGTGTGTTCCGTGTATTACAAATTGAAAAATTGTGGCTAAAGATGTAGCAATTTTGAAAACAGGTTTTCATTTGGTCAGTTTTCTTGCCAGAAGAGCAACAATTACTTCAGGAAAACCAAAGTAAAAAATTTAGTAATGTCAAAAGATATTTAATTGATCATCTAAAATCTAGTGCTCATTAATGGTGGCATGACTTTTCGGAATCACTAAAAATGAAGGAAAAAGAACTCAACGAAGAATAAGAGAAGACTGGGCTTAGGGTAGGCAGGACAGCCTACAATTCCATTAAAGAAGAAACAGGGGGCAAGTTTTTTGAAAGGCTGTTGAGTCTAAATGATTTAAATAATGTTCATGTTGGTTAACTCAACCATTCCAGGAAATTTTATAAAGAAATCAGAAAAACATTTTTTACATTGAAGTAAAAAACTATAGAATTTTTTGAGAAACACAAATCCTGCAACAAATCAACTATCTTTAGATCTTTAGTGTCTATTACAGCAGAGATAAAATAACAAAACTACACAAGACTTTCCAAATTACTTGTCTGATTATTTTAGTTGATGGTGTTCAGACGTGTTTATGACAGTGTTCATTGACATATCTATCTCCCTGTGGCACTTCTTGCTAAAAATCAAATCTGCCCTTGACAACTGTAATATAAATTAGAACCACAACTAAATGGAATAAATTTGTGATTGGCAATATTTTGACATTCCAGTTGCAAAATTATCTATACATTGGTAATAATATAGAATTTATGTAAGCTGCTAAGCCTCTATCTATATGTTCCATAATTTTCGGGGAAATTTGAAATGCCCATATATGGTATTGGGGGAAATATTTCGGGTAAAAACATTTTCTGGACCTCTGCAGTGTAGAGCCTGGAGAAACTCTTAAGCCAATGGGTTAAATATTGGCAATGAAAAGTATAAGTACATTTTGCTAAAGTATATTTACTGTAAATTTTTAAGTACATGAGTATTCTAAAATAATCAACCTTTATGAAATCTCACTACATCATACAGTAACAAAACAGAAAAAAATCGGTAATCAATAGATTGAATAATCAAAATGTCAGTTCTCCAACACTTTAATATTTTACATTTCACTTACAGAAGATTATGGGAACTATGATAAAGAAATCCTAAAGACACAACAATACTAGAACCAATATGGTGTGATCTAATGTTTTAAGTAATATACTTATGTTTATAACATATAACAGTTATTTGTAAAATACCTCTGAAGATGATTACTTTGTGATCGAAATGTATATAAGGTTAAAATAAAAACTGTTGAATTTGTGGTAAGAGGTTGTTTTAATTAATATAATACTTATGTTTAGGCATGATCTTCTTTACTGAATCAAGAACAATGCTTCTGAGATGTTGTATTATAGACATATGCTATGCATACCCTAGGCGGAGAGGTAACAAAATATTAATTGATGCTTAGAATTTACATAATACAGTCCATAAAGAAGACGACTAGCTAAAAAACCTGACAGTGATCAATGTGGAAGGATATAATCCAGATCATCCCCAAAATGATGAGCAGATCATATTAAACTGTTAATTCTTCACTCAAGAAGTCTAGCAAAGGCCCAAGGTTACAGTCACTGGAAAAAAACTGTCTACAGATCAGCATTTATTGACAGTAGACATTTTCAATAATATAAGGGAATGAGTATATTTAGGAAGTAACCTGCATATAATAATTTAAATATGAACAATAACAGGTTTGCTAAATAAAAATTAAATGCTTTATCAGCAGCTATAATGACTGTAATAATGATATTCCAGGCTATGTAATATGCCATAACTCCTGAAATATAGCAAAACCTTGAGGGGAATAGGAGGGGAGTGGAAACTTATGGAGATTGTAGATCAGGCGTCTACCCCTCTCTTGAATCTAGGCACAGTGGTGAAAAAGAAGACACGGTGGTATGTATATATAACAGCAACGACAAACACCGAGTGTACTCCCTCAATGTCAAGTTGACAACTGTCCATTGGTTGACCAGATGTCTTGTTATATCTCAGGACATATAATACACCTGCGACAATGAACGGTTACAATGGTTTTCTCAAGGTGTATGATGTTTTCAATGTTAGTTTTAAGGCAAGACATTATAACATGAATGATCATCAGTCACCAAAGAGCAATGCAATATGGTTCAAATGTCGAACTTCAATACCAAAGGAAGAATGCTGCAGACGCAAGTCCAAAACATTATTTTTGGATTTGGTTTAGTAAATTATCTCATACATCATTTGTTAGGTACTGTCTCAACCCCATCCACCTTCTAATAGTAAACACTTATCCCTACAGACACTTTTTGTAAATCAGTAACAATTTAAAGAATCCTTCTTATACCTGTAAGCTAGTAAATTGCAACTCTTATCTGTCTAAATATATGGGATACACATTTCATTTCACAGGAGCATACAAATCAGTAGTACATCAAGTAATCAGTCAGGTAACTCAAAATAATGATAATTTTAGAGTGATGATGGTGAACTATAAAATGTTTAAAATAGGAAGTCAAATAGTATAACTACCATGCTGTTCTAATAAATATAAAATTTAATTCCAATAATTCGAAAAAATATCTAAAAATATGGTAACATAACCTATATTGCCAGGTCTCTAAAAATTTTGACCCCACAGTATATAAAAACACACATACGAATCACAACAAAATGCTCTCTCTCACACACATACACAATGTGTATGTAATAAAGCAATATATACAAAGTGGTATTAGAAAGTTTACAGACTGTACTTGTCATGGCTTTTGGACACAACTGTACAAGCTGGTTGTTAGTGGCCAAATCTTGTTCGGTCAGAGATTTGTTTTGTAATTCTGTGTAAATGTTAATTTCGTGATTGGTAAAATTTGAGCAACGCTTTGTTTCTGGATCATAGTAATAAAACCTGTTATAAGTAGCTACAACCCTGGCAGTTATGAATGCAAAGTCATTTTCAAATGTGTCTTCAAGTTCACAGCAAACCACATTACACTGTCCGTGATTCACAGACAAAAGCTGAAGGACAAGGTAATTTTCAGATGTGTCTCCAAGTTCACAGCAAACCACATTACACTGTCCGTGATTCACAGACAAAAGCTGAAGGACAAGGTAATTTTCAGATGTGTCTCCAAGTTCACAGCAAACCACATTACACTGTCCGTGATTCACAGACAAAAGCTGAAGGACAAGGTAATTTTCAGATATGTCTCTAAGTTCATTGCAAACAACATTGCAATGTTCATGATTTACAAACCAAAGCTGAGGGTTAAGTATTCTGTTCTTTAAAAAAAGCTTCTCAAAGAATTGAAAAAGTTTAGCAGGTGATTTACTAAATTTAAACTAAATGTGTGTGATGCCAGTGTATTGCTAGAATTTATCAGCCATTAACAGTGCAAATGAAAATTTGAAACTAAACATTTACAAAACTACAAAATTCAACTCACTGGCCAATCATAATTTTACACAATGAAAGCCAGCAAAATGAGTAACTACGTATTGGGTAGTAGGATGCTGGCATGCAAGCTTGTACATTTATATCCAAAAGTTGTGATCAGTATAGCCTGGAAACTTTCTGATATCACTGTGTAATATCTCTAATGAGTGCTGAAATATCAAATATATGAAAATCCCCTAATAGCTCAATTGTTCAAAATATAATACTATTAATCTTCAATTCTAAAAAGTATTATATAATTATTTGTTCTAAATTATTTATTTTATAAATTCACAATGACTGTATTTGTCTATAACTAAAACTGACACATTAACTGAAATTTCTCATATCTGTAAAATTGTAATTAAAAGTTTAAAAATAATCCAGTAAGTAAAATACAAAAGATTCCTGGGATATATACTTAACTATTAAAATACCTTATAGCAATAATTAAACCACAGTTTGCAGTATTTTGTTTTTTTTTAAGATTGATATTTAATAATGTCTTTTTGTTTGGCTGTTTCCTGTTTTATCTGACAAGATGGTCGGCTGGCAAAGGATGTATTAAAAGCAGGTCTTCTGGCCTTCTGTCATGTTCATGTACTTCTCTTTGATCTAGTGAATCCATGTTTTCATTTCTACCATCGGATTCTACTTTGTACAAGATGTCATGACATAATGGACAGCGATCCTAGAAAAAAAAGTATGTTTATTAAAATCAATTTTAAAGAAAATAATTTCAACTCAAAGCAACACACCTAGATACAGAATAGTATTTTCCTGAAACTTCAAATAGTGTGAAGTTTATAGCGATATATATCGTGATTCGACAATGGTCAAGTGACCGAAAGGTGCCTCATCACATAAGCTAAAATAATTGCACTTAGTGGTGGAATAATAATAATAATATACATCTGTTCGTTCTGAAGTGCACAAAATCACAGTTCCAACGTTTCGCTAGAATATCATCTAGCATTGACGAGGTGAACCCAACAACAGTTGAAGGGCGATATATATATATATATATATATATATATATATATATATATATATATATACAGTCGAACCTCCAGATAACGAAATCTTCTATATAACGAATTTTTATCTTGTCTCATGACATTTTAGAAGTTATACTGCTTATTTACCTCTATTTGTTTATTTTCAGCAGGAGGTGGTCAACAAAACCAAGAATGATAGGCGAAACACATGTCGGAAATTGACTGCATGTTATAGTTTGGTTCAGTTAACACGTTCAGCATGGCTAGCGTTCCGGCACGCTCTGGGTTTTCTTACAGATGCGCTCCCAGCTTATTTCCTTAGATACGGTGAGCAAACCGGCACGCTTACCCCCAGGCTAATTGAAACTTCTCTAGTGTCGATATCTATATAAAGGTTTGATTTTTACGCCATGAAGTAGAACAATGATTGCTATGACCAGTCCTTCTGAAATTACTATTAATATTTGTATTTTATAAATCTGTAGTTTATATCTCTCTAAACAAATAATACCTAATACCTATGTATAATTTTTTAAACCCACCTATAAATTTGAGAGTTTCATAAATAGGAACACACTCTTTAAGAATAAACTTTGAAATTGCTGGGCTTGACACTCGAAACAATATTTGCAAAATTTTATAACTATCATCTGTTGCTAAATAGGCCAAAATTTCCAATTTTTTTATGCCTAGAATAGCAGCATACAGATTACAGTATCTGTCTTAGTGATTTTGGTAGAAATTTCAGCCAATGATGTGTCAAACTGTTTCAGAGACATCATTATACAATCTGTAGTCTCTATACAATTTCACTGGCCAACTCTCGTTAAAGTGGCAGAAGCCCTATGACATCTTATTGTGATAGCCTGTTCCTTATATAATTTTTTTTCACTTTATTTAAAATAATACCAGATATTTCTCTACATATTAACAATAACACTCCCTATTGAACAAACAATCTTATCTGAAGGCATCTCAACTATGAACTAAACTGCACTAAATACTAACCAAATGCATGTAGACACAACTGTAAAAAAATATTTTGTTTAGCTTCCTGTTTTATCCTCAGATGATCTTGTGTGAAAGTGAGTAATTATACTGTTCAAGATAATTGCCTTCTTGCTGTGAAATTTGAAGATAGACATAGCAATCTTTTGCATCTCTAGGTTGATCATTTATTACAACTAAGTAGGATTTTCTGATATTGTAATGAATAATTATGATAGACCTGATGATTCGATATATATATATATATATATATATATATATATATATATATATATATATATATGAAGTTAATATATTACTATTGTAAGTAATTTTATCCACCATTAAGTGCAATGATTTTACCTTGAGTGATGAGGCGCCTTTCGGTCACTTGACCATTATCGAATCACTGATTATTTTTTCTTAATTTTTCTGGTGCAGATGTTCGGTCCGTTGTGTTGGTAATTGTTGACGTCATATACGTTTCCTCTTGAGTCTTGTGTATTATGTTTTTGAATAGTATGTCTTCTGTATATGTTGTTTGTAGATTCATTAAATTGTTGTGTATGTTTTTATAAATGTGGTATTTTTCTAGTGAGTTTAGTTCTATTGGGTTATTATTTATTTCAAGTATGGTTAGGTTATTTTCGTAATTTGTTATTTCATGTTTATGTGATATTAGGTGTGCTGCAACATTTGATACCTTTGAATTTTTGTTTTTGAATGCTCTATAATGTTCTTCAAATCTTATTTTAAATGATCTGGTTGTTTTCCCTATGTAAAATGCGTTACAGTTGTTACATGTAATTTTGTAAATTCCAGTACAACGGAAAAACAATGGATAACGTAAAATATATATATATATATATATTTAGGTTAGTTTTGGTTGGTAAAGATTATTTAGATTTTTTGGACTAGGAGACTGACAGACTTACCTTGGTAAGAGTCCACACTGTAGTCTTGAAATAGAAACACATAAAAGCACTTAAACAATGTTATATTTCAACCACACAGTGGTCTTTGTCAATCAAAGAGAAAACACAAAAAGAAGAAATATGAGAGAATGAAATAAAATAAATATAAGTTGTAACCACAGATTGTGTAGAGTAGAAATCAGATGACACAGATGCACAGATTAAAGATATATATATATATATATATATATATATATATATATATATATATATATATATATATATATATATATATTGTTTCCATGAGCATATGAGTGATTATAGTTTATATAAGTCTGTCAGGGGGAAAGAGATAAGGCTATTAGGGGAAAAAAATAAAATAAAATTAAAAAAAAAAATTATATATATATATATATATATATATATATATATATATATATATATATATATAAGGCTATTAGGAGAAAAAAAAACAAACAAAAATGAATGGATTTATCTGATGTTGAGGTTAGGGGATTCTCTGGACTTGGTATACCACTGATATGATAGTTCCCACCTTCTCTGGAAGGCTGTTGATATCTTTCTATTCTCAATTTTACTCTCTTCTATTCCTCAATTCTATATATTACCAAAGATCCACAAAAACATAATCCCTCCACCTGGTAGACCAATAATTGCTGGCTGCAATTCAGTAACGGAAAGAATTTCAGCTTTCCTCGACTCACACCTTCAACCCTTAGTAAAGAACCTTCCATCACATACCCAGGACACCAATCATTTCATAGATCGACTCTCACAAATATCTGTACCTCTACCCCCGGTAACTATTTTGGTCACCATAGATGTCACCTCTCTCTATACCAACATCCCTCATGCACACGGCCTATCTGTAATAGAGAATTTTCTAAACAAACGCCCAGGCAAGCCTTCTCCCACTACACCTTTTCTTGTGAACCTGACCAGGTTCATCCTCGAGAAGAACAACTTTCAGTTTGAGGGAAAGAACTACCTTCAAATAAAGGGAACAGCAATAGGCACCAGAATGGCACCATCGTACGCAAATCTGTACATGGGATTGTTGGAAGAAAGTTTTCTAAAGACACAAACACACCAGCCATTATGTTGGTATAGATATATAGATGACATCTACCTAATTTGGACACAGGGTGCTTCAACACTTGAGGCATTTTTAGACAGCCTGACACAATTCTCCACACTTCAATTTACCTGGGAGAAATCTACATCAGCCATCACCTTTTTGGATGTAGAGGTAACACTCCAGAATGGAAAGATCAACACAGGAACTCACATCAAACCGACAAACCACCTACAATATCTCCATTTCGACAGCAACCACCCAATAAACATAAAACGATCCATTCCATACAGTCAAGCAATCAGGGGTAAGAGAATCTGTTCGAATGATAGGGAATTGGAAGATTTTAATAGAAAGATATCAACAGCCTTCCAGAGAAGAGGATACCCAAAAAAACTCATTGAAAACCAAATTCATTCAGCACAATCCTCGGTTCACCATAAACCACAAACAGAACAAAATAAACTGTCTTTAATAACAGACTACCATCCTGGTCTACA
This sequence comes from Prosapia bicincta, assembly GCA_036971475.1. Lineage (NCBI taxonomy): Eukaryota > Metazoa > Arthropoda > Insecta > Hemiptera > Cercopidae > Prosapia > Prosapia bicincta. The sequence goes on from JBAIZL010000002.1 coordinate 39,290,380, forward strand.
TAAACTCAACAAGATATTGAGAGATGGCTTCAAAATTCTTCAAGCTTCCGTCCACACCAAAAATCTTTTCACCGATCCACCGCAAATTTGGTACAAGCAACCTCCCAACTTGAAAAACATCCTAGTACATCCTAAACTACCAGACCCTGATGCAGAGAAACCACACATACTTCCTCATGGCTCCTTCCCATGCAATAGACCTAGATGCAAGACGTGTCCAATACACCCCACAGCAAATAGTTTCAACAGCCAAACAACAAAAATGGTCTTCAAAATACAGGGTCATCATAATTGTACATCAAAAAATGTCATATACCAGTTACAATGTAAACTTTGCTCAGCACAGTACATAGGCCTGACCACGGATGGTCTGAATATCAGAATGAATGGCCACAGACATGATGTTAAAATTATGAATATGGATAGACCAACAGCTCAACATGCTGCGAGTCACAACATCACAACTTTTGATGACGGCTATACCATAAAAATAATTAAATCACTCCCCCCTGATTGCAATCCCTCAGAACTGAGAAGGTGGGAACTATCATATCAGTGGTATACCAAGTCCAGAGAATCCCCTAACCTCAACATCAGATAAATCCATTTTTTTTTTTTTTTTCCTCCTAATAGCCTTATCTCTTTTCCCCTGACAGACTTATATAAACTATAATCACTCATATACTGATGGAAACAATATATATATATATATATATATATATATATATATATATATATATATATATATATATATATCTTTAATCTGTGCATCTGTGTCATCTGATTTCTACTCTACACAATCTGTGGTTACAACTTATATTTATTTTATTTCATTCTCTCATATTTCTTCTTTTTGTGTTTTCTCTTCGATTGACAAAGACCACTGTGTGGTTGAAATATATCATTGTTTAAGTGCTTTTATGTGTTTCTATTTCAAGACTACAGTGTGGACTCTTACCAAGGTAAGTCTGTCAGTCTCCTAGTCCAAAAAATCTAAATAATCTTTACCAACCAAAACTAACCTAAAAATATATATATATATATATATATACATAAACGCGTGTCAGGCCAATTGGTTAACCGGATATTCTGCCGCGTTAAATGGTTCAAACTAAAAAAAAAACATTAAAATATAAAAGTTAAACCAAATTAAATCTGTTCATAAAACTTCCTGAATCATTGTTTCAGTTGAAGCATCAAAAGTTAACTTGGGATTTAAAAACAACTCAAGCACAATGTTCTCCAAACTCTTTTAAAATCAAACCGCTCAACAATGCAGTGATGACAATCTTGCGACACATCATAATTTTGAATACGTTACAGATATTTTTGCCATCAGAACTGCCGAAAATTAAGAGGTGGAGGAAAAAAATAGCATGAGAGGAAGCAGCCACAGATCGGAGGTCCAAACAAAGATACTGCTCATGAAGAATGCCTAAAAAATGCAAGAGATGCCATGCAGTTCGCTGCTGAATATAACTCTGCTCGTCTTCTTGAACTATTATACTCTGTAAAGGGCTGTATCCAATCGGATAAGGTAACCAAAAAGTGGAAACAAGTTTCTTTGTTAGACTTAAGGAAAAATCAAGACTAATTTGAACTAGGGTAACTTTCGTATAAAAATAATAGGTTATAATTTATTTATGCTTGGGTATCCCAACTTCATTTATATTTCCTGAATGTGTAGTGATTTAGTTTATTAAAAGTAAAAAGTAAACACTATACCATATTATTTCCAGAATCAACAGCTTCTCTCATAAAAAGGTATGTAATACTCCTATACTGTATGAACTAAAAATTATTATAACTTTAAAAAATGTCATTTGTATAATGCGGAAACTCGTCCAATTTAAAAAATGTTGTCGGTCCCTTGTGATTCTGCTTTGAACAAGTTTTACTATAGTAAGCCATATACATTGATTAGGATTCTGACTTATGTAACAGCACTTACAACATAGATTATTTTCATAAATTATTGATTTCAATGCCTTTTATATTTCTGTTAGGGTGTGGCCATACTCTGTGAGATGAGTAACATAATTTGAATCTGATTTTTCTTATTTCTATGATTTAATGCGTTCATTATTAATTTTGAATATGATAAATCTCTATGGAAATATAAAATATTATATTAATAGTAAAATATATTTATTTAAATTTCTGTTGTGGGTACCTAGGTCAACAAGAGGAACTGAATGTAGCTGAAAATAGATTTTGTTAAAGACAAAATTTTCCATGCCACCATTGGGGCTTTGATGGAATATATGTGAATATCCAAGCACGAGCCAATTGAGAGAGTGAATTTTATAACTACATTGTGACTAAAATTATTGTATTGTTAGCTACTATAAACCACAATTATTGCTTATCTTACATTAACATTGAATCCACTGAAAGACAGTGGTTTTTCCTTTTTGTTATAATGTTAGCCCAAATAGCAATTTTGTAAAAATATAAAAAAACCTTGAACTATAGATAAACTAAATATAAAACACCTAACAAAGTGTTTTGCAAACATTACCTGAACATAAAGCCACTTGCGAAGACAAACTCCATGGAAAAAATGATTACACCTTGTAATTTTAGCAGTTTTCATTTCTTGGTAACATATAGCACACACATCATCTAATCTATCAAGTTGTTCATCGCTTGCTTCTGGCAGAGAAGCAATTTTATTAACTGCTGTCCTTCTTTTCATGAAAACATTCCAGCCTGCCCGAGCCTCACTCCATATATTAAAATATGCATGGATACACATCATCCCAGCACGAATTGCACCACCAGATTCAAATAGCAGAATCCATGCTCCATTAAAGAACAAAAATATTCCGAAACAAAACTCTACCTAAAATACATCAAAATAAATAATATTATTAACGCAATAATATACCTAACAATTAATTCAAATTGAATAGATAACCAAAATGAAATGTATTTTTAAAATATATTTTTTACCTTTTGATTAGCAACATGTGCCTGCCTTTATATGGCACCAGGGAGCAACATATTTTTGAAAGGTTTTTACACTTTTGTTCTAATTTTTCTCTTCATTTTCTATAATTTTAAAAATTATAGCAATATTTTTTGTATTTATTCATGTTAACCAAACCTTACCTTACATTTACTGACAATTTCCTTGCTAAAAATTATCTGCTAATCTATTTTTCGAAAAATACCTATTCGTTGTGAAATACCGCATAAACCTTTAAACGATCTTTAAACTCGTAGGAAAAACCATGGACCTTGGACACAAAAGAACTTCTTCATTATTCAATCGCCTATTCATTGTAAACTACTGCACAAACTTCAAATCGTTCTATAAATACGTGGGAAAACCCATAGACTTTGGACACAAAAGAATGGTGACTATGTACTCTGTGTAGTATTTATTGTCCAGATAGTTGCAAATAGTTAAAGTAAAATTCTATACAATACACACGAAAACAAATCATAAACGTACGGCAATGCTAATCTGAGAGAAATGGTAGAGTGTACATATTCGGGAACGCTCTGCTGGCTGTTGCACGATCTCATGTACTAGTAAGTGAATGCTAATCAAAGGGTTAAATAGGTGTATTGTTTAAATAAAATAGGGTTGTGCCTCTGTATCCACGGAATCGGTATCTGCAGTTTCAATTACCCGCAGTATGCTGTCATGCTGAGAATCGAAGAAGAGTTGATATTCAACCATTCGTAAACCATAACACCTATCAGTGGTAAACTGCAATGAGATGGGACTTTATTGGAATAAAATGCCCAATAGGACCTACATTCATAAAAAGGCAAAAAAAGCTACTGGTTTTAAAGCATGGAAGGATCGACTAACTCTGTTACTATGTGGGAATGCATCTGGACATATGGCCAAGGCTGATGTTATTTATTCAACTAAAATCTTTGTCCTCTAAAAAATAAAAGTAAAAATTTTGTTCCTGTTTTCTGACAACATAACCCCAAGGTGTAGGTGACGGTAGTATTGTTTATTAAATAGTTTCACCGATGTTTTATCCCTTAAGGGGAGAAGTATTTAGAGAAGGAGGGGTTACTATTCTGAGTTGTATTATTAATAGACAGTGCTCCAGTCCACCCTTAGTCTCTCTGCATCGAAAATGAAAATGTCCACAAGTACTTTTTATGCCACCTAACACAACTGCAATACTACAGTTGCTTGACCAAAGTGTTTGAAATGATTAAGGTAGCCACCGATTCGGACCCCGATCTTGACGTCATGAAATGCTAGAGATTGTTCAATATCGCTGATGCGATAACTTATATTAAATCAGTGTTGGATGAACTGAAACTAGTAACGGCCAGAGCCTGCTGGAAGAATTTATGGAAAGAATCTGATGGTGATATGAATAACTTCCCAAGGATCGATGGAGATGTTAGAACGATCATTCAAGCAGCAAGAGATGTGGGCGGCGAGGGGTTTTTTAGATTTAAATGTTGCAAACGTGGAAGAAAATATAGAACACCAAGAAATGTTGACAAACAATGATTTACAAAAATTAATTACATCACATTTTGAGGAACACAGGGAGGAAGAAGAAGAAATTGATTTGAAAGAATCTGAATGGACACTGGAAAAATTTGGGGAAGTTTTCTGGATGTTACAGAGTTTGAAAGAAAAAATAATCGATTACAATCCACTTATGGAATGTGGAATTAAAGTTACCAGAATGATTACAGGTGCCATGCAGACTCTTCAGCACAATGAAAAGAAAAAACAACAACCCTCCATTACAATGTATTTTCAAGTAGAAAAAAGTGCCAATTATCGATTCATCTGTGCTATCAACATTGTCAGCATCACTACGCAATAAATAGTTTTTTTCGAACACTCGGTCTTTTCCACTTCCCGATGAAAGTGTTTCTGACTAAATATTTCTTGTTCTTAACTTCAACTTAAAATGTCTTTTTGTACGTAGTAATTTTTTAACGTGTAAATTGTGAAGTGTACTATTAATACATACTGTCTATACAGATCTATTAAATAAGTTCTGTCAAATAATTGACATCGCGTTTGATAACAAACGTTTGTTAGTAGCTACAAAGGGAAAGGAGTACTGTACACTACATAACGTTAAGTACAAATAGTAATCACAATAGGCCTACTGTACATAATCATACTTGCGTACTGTATATTGTAAATGTTTGTGGCTATAGTATTTGTTTGTTAATACTGATAACACCTCATCCTTATTATCTGCGGTTTCATATTAACGGTGAAATTTTGGTCCCCATTACCCGCAAATATGGAGATACAACTGTATATGTATATAAATATTTTATATTAAATTATATATAATAGGAATTTTTGGACTAGATAGGAGACTGACAGACTTACCTAGTGGCAATAGTCCAAAATTGCAATCTCTTGGAAATAAATAGACACACACAAAAATATATTAAACTATTGAAATATTTCGATCATACAATGATATTTATCAATCAAAAAGGAGAAGAAAAGCTTTTATATAGTTAATTTCTCTACAAAAATGTCTAGGACTAAGTGGTACATTAATAAAACTATTAAATGCTGCCTGCTATCTTATGTGTATTACAATGGTAGGAATAATTTAAAAAATATGTATTATTGTTAGTAAATTTCCTGTAGATAACAAATTCTATTTTTTCATGATTTTTTAATACATAGAATATAAAAATGGTAAACAATTATTATTTTCTAATTCAAAAGGAACTTGATAGAACTGTGTATGCTATTAAATTGGTTTACAAAAACATCAACATTACATTTACTATTATTAAAAATAGCAAATACATCGTCAACATATCTTAACAAAATTCTAGGAAAATATGTTATTCTATTTTCCAAGTTTTTTTTTAAAATCTACTCATAAAAAGCTCAGCAATATAAGGAGACAAACTTTTACCCATACCAATTCCATCACATTGTTTATAAAATTCATTATTAAATTTATAGACATTTTGATACATGCATATTTCAGTTAATTTGACATATTAGTTCATTTTAACAAGTTCAATATTATTCTCTTTTTAAAAAAATCTTACAATATACATTATAGTTTCTTTAACAGGAATGCTGGGAAACAACGAACTTGCATCAAACGAAACCATAATCTCAGTACTACTCAGTTTTATATTCTTAACTTTGTTAACAAATTCTAGGCTATTTTTAATAGGAAACATACCACATTTTTATTTTAAAGAAGTAAATTTATCAGCTAACCATTTTGATAAAAGGTAAGTAGGGGAATCAATCCCAGAAACTATAGGTCTCATGAGCCCCCTACCTTGTGGATTTTAGGAAGGCAATATAACCTAGGTATAACAGGGTTAGAAATTTGTAAATATCTTACTTAAGAATGACTAAATTACAATTCTTAATAGTATCATTTGTAACTTGAATAAACTTATTTAACGGGTTTTTAACAATTTTTTGTTAAGGGCATTTTAACATTTTGCTTACTAGATAATAAGACCCTCTGATGATGATGATGATGATGACACGGTCATCAAAATGTACATAAAAATTTAATCTTAAATAACTTGTTTTATGTTTTTTTTTTGTAATATTGGAGTGGTTTCCAATATTTTCATTGTAATATATTGTACCACTGTAGTCTTGATATTGTATACATTTATGTTTATTTACCTTCTTCTTGATCTAATTTAAAATTCAAGCTGTTTCGTAAAACATTTTAATAGGTGTTTTTGACGCGATATCAACCACATGTGCATTGAACACTTTATGCACTGATGACTGAAGCCGTGTGAAAGAGCCGGTGGTGATCTTTCAGTTAAGAATCAACCTAGAAGGCGTTCCTAAATTTGAAAAATAAAACCAAAAAAGCATGCAAGAATCGTAATATTGTATTACACTTGGGCTCTTTTATGGTGCACCTCAAGAAATAATGTGTACTTTATTACTCATTCCCAACTTCGTACTTATAGTGATTTCGATTATTTCAGTTCATATTTTCAAAAGAAAGTTAAAAATATTCACCAAATTGAAAGAAATTTACTGAATTGTTTATATTTCAAGGTATTTAAAGTAACTCATGAGACGGATTTGGAAGATGAACTGAAAATCGCAATGATCTAACACTGTTCACCAATTTAAAGTACAAGACTCTATATTCGTACGATGGCATGTTTTATAATTTATCTTCCCCTTTGTTGAGTTTTACTGAAAATTTCATGTCTTGTAATCTACTTTTTGTTGTTAAGAGCAAGTTTTGATGTGATGTAGATGGCTAGTAAAGGTAGTCATTGTACTGTGAGTTTGCTCCATTGTGATATATTATATAAGAATGTTATAATGTCCACTTCTGTGATGTGTTTATCACTTCCTTACAATTATAAATAAAAAATATATCCAACTTGTCTTCTTTATCTATCATAAATACTCCAAAGAAAAAAAAACGGCAGAAAATCATTTATAAAAATTACTCCTAGGGTCTATCCCCAGCTGGTCGTTTGCGACCCATGGCATCATTTGTAAACAATTATAGAAACGTTTTAAAAATTATTTTTGTTTACTTTATTTAGAATAATTCAAATAATATCACCAATAAAAAACTAAGTAAACAATACCAAACTTTACATGCTAAAAAATGGTCTTTACTCTAAAATTTTAAAAACTAACATAGATTTTAAAATGATTTATGAGCAGTGCAATGCCTGGAGAAACTTAAATATCCTAGGCAATGTGTTAAATATCATTAGGAACTCAGTGAAAAAACTATTTCTAGTTTTCATACAGGATTGAAGGATTTAAATGAGAGAAGGCGTTTCTCTAGCAAAAAGGAATATTTGAATAGATAATATCCGTTTTCTATTTTTATTACAGCAATAAAATAATGTATATTGCTTGACAAAACAACTTTTGAAGATTTATCCCTTAAATAACTTTACAAAATTATTAAAATGTTTGGAAAATTTGCCCATTTATAATGTGCAAAATTATAAAAATGTTGCTTGATATAACCATCTTGAATTCACTGATTAAACTATAATTAAAAGATACTTAACTAAGTGAATACGTAATGGGCTTACTTGCTGACACGTTTTGAAACAATCGTTCCTTTTACGAAGTAAAGCTTCTACTCTTTCGGAACGATTGTTTCAAAACGCGTCAGCAAGTAAGTCCATTATGTATTCACTTAGTTAAATATCTTTTAATTACAGAATAAAAATGTGTCTATTTACTACTAGTCCGAATAAACATTGCACACAGAAAATATGTCTACTGCTAGTATTCGGTCGCATTATTTTCTCGGTCAGGTATGAAGTGAAAAATTTACCCTTTTGAAAGAAACTTTAACATTTAACACTTTAGCTGTCATGTCAGGCCAATTGACCCAACGGCCTTGTAGGCTGAAAAGAATACCGTCGGGACACTAGGCTCGACACTGTTGTCTAGTAACGTTTTATGTTTATTATTACTACTCAACCAGTATTGCTACATTTGGAAAAATGAATACACCGTATTAAACAACAATCCTCACACTATTTACAGAAATAATTATGATGGTTTTGGTTTGATAGAAAAATGCCCACAGTATTATAAACAAGGTTTTATTTTAGGAGATAGTTGTCGGGAGTTACGGGCTGACACACTTATTTGTTAACAATTTTAGTGAAGTTGATTATTCCAAACAAAAAAATTGATTAATTAGAAGAGGTTTATCTTTATATTTTTATTTATATCTTACTTCTTCGTACAGGTGTTCATTTCTAGGAGTAGTCGATAGCCCGATGTCCACGAGAAATCGATTTTGCTACTGGCCAATATTTTTTCTTGAGAAGAATATCATATCATTTTTCAACCTCAACGTCTTTTGAGATAATGAGATAAATACAGATGGACAGGATATGTTCAACTGTCTCCTCATCCTCATTGCAGAGAGCGCTGAGTGAGGATTCAGTCAAATTGAACCTGAATAGGTAGCTCTCTCTTATCACGAGTCCTGTTCTTGCTCTAGCAATGAATGACGCTATATGGCATGGGAGCTCACCAAATCTGTCGTCCATGGCTGACTCGAGTCAAAATTTAAACAGGTCGTGGCCAGTTGATTCTCTTGCCCATCATTGTTTCCACCAGTTGTGGAAAATCTTGTTTGCATCTTTTTTACAGTGGGTTAAAGAATGTTTGTTTAGGTTTGCCGGTTTTTGCAAGATGAGTATTTTGCTATTTCATTTCCTGGAATTCCACACTGCGAAGGTACGCACTGAAGAGTCACCTCTTTGCCGTCAGTTTCTAGCTCCCACTGATGGGCGGATTTTGAGTCAGTAAATATGCATATTTGCTTGTAAGTGGTGGGCTGACGACAGCTTATCAGTGCTGCACTTAAGGCTAGTAGTTCTGTATCTATGGTAGAGGCTGAATTCGCTGAGTTGAAGGAATTATCACAGCTAGATTCACAGTAGTATCCTGCACCCAATATTCTATTATCCTGATCCAGTAACCCGTCTGTAAAAATTTTTATATGATTTTTAAAGAGTGTGTGCATCATTTCAAGTTCCTCCGATTGTAGTAGACCTGGATAGTCCCTTTTGCGCCATAAGAATTGGTTCTGGTGTAATGCTTGGCATTGAAACTCCCATCAATTTTATTTAGTAATTAAAAGATTGTTTTATCCTATTGGCACTGACAGCAAAATTGTGCAATGGGTAGCTTGGTTATAAAGATATGGTTGACATGTATTTTGACCATATTTGTTTACAAATGAGGAGGTTGATGGGTTTCGCACCTAGCTCAATTTCTATTGCAGCTATCGATGTTGTTTTGCTGCAATGCAGGCATAAACGGACTGCTGCTGATTGGATTGATTGGACTTACTTCAAATGAGACTTACCCGCTGATCCCCACACCTCACGATGATAACCACAATTGGTTTTTCGCCAAGAAAAAAAAAACTTCAGAACAATAGGTTGCTTTTGATCTCAAGAACGTGAGATAAAACATTTTAGCGTGGATGTGTCTGCACTCCAACTGCAAATGGCAATAGCTTTGAGTGCATTCAGTCTCGATGAGCATGATGTAGTCTATATGTTTTGCCTATCTTAGTTTAGGGTCCAAGATAATGTCTAAGAATTTTGGGTTCTTGTTGTATTTGAGCATTTTTCCTTCTATGTTAAGGTCAGGGAGTGTATCCGACAAGTTTGTTTTGCAGAGTGAAAAATGTCCACTCCGTTTTGTCTGCTATTATAGAAAGTGACTATTTAGAGCACCAATTTGTCAACTTGTTTAGGGCATTCTGCATTATTTCACTCGCTTTTAAATGACCAGACTCAGTTAACCAAATAGTTTTGTCATCAGAAAAAGTCATACCATCTACTATTGAAGGAAACAATTTTTGTATATCATGAATCATGATATTAAAAGGACTGGGCAAATGATACCGGCTTGTGGAATGCCATTTGCAATATTGTAAGGTGAAGAAATTTGATCATTAACTGTCACAACTATAAGATGGTTCTTTAAAAAGTTAACAATGAATTGTAGCATTTTCCCTCTAATTCCAAGCCTCATGCATTTAAGTATTATGGTTGTATGGGAAATTTTATTGAAGGCAGCCTCAAAATCGACAATAACTGCTACTGTGCTCTTTTTATGATCATATCCTTCGTATATTTTGTTTGTGAAGTAAAATTACTATTTTACCATTGTTGTTCTCCATTGACGCCTGAAGCCAAATTGATTTGACTTATTCCCAGCTTGTTTTCTGATTCTAGCCTCCAAGATAGCCTCTTGTTTACTAAACGCTCGAACAGCTTGCCACTGCAGGACATTAAGGATATAGGCCTATAAGATTTTATTAATGATCCCTCTTCCCTTGCTTTTAAAAGAGGGATAATATTTGCAGTATTCCATCTTCTGGGGATCTTTTTCTGAATCCCAGATGTAGTTGAATAGGTTCAGAACCTAATGCTTCATTACACCAGAAGAGTTTGTCAACATTTCATTATGTACTTCATCAGTACCTATAGAAGTGCTTTTCAGATCACCCAAGCAATCTTCTAGTTTCAACAATGATAGAAAATGGTTTATTGTCTGTGTCAGCATACTGAAAACGTATTTCTTTTTTACAAGTAAAGAACTATTCGTCTGGGCTTAGCTGACTAGGCCATGAAATTTTCCGACCTAACTTTACAGAATAGAATTTGCCAAATTCCTCTGATTTCGCCTCATCGTTTGTCAGTATTTCCCTATATAATTACACTTATGTTTTTCGAAGTTTCTCCATTTATTGCCTTAAATACAGCATTCAATGGTATATTGATGTTCATGGTACTAACGAAGCTGTGCCAGGACTTTTGTTTGAAGTTTCTTCATGTAATCATCTTGAATTCACTGATTAAACTAATTTTACACTACTTAACTAAGTGAATACGTAATTGCTTACTTGCTGACGTGTTTCAAAACAATCGTTTCTTTTTCAAAGCTAACCTTCTACTAGTGGCTTCTGGCTCTTTACTAACGGTATGACAGGGTTGGATTTATGACATTGGGTGAGGTGTCGGCGTCTTGTGTGATGTATTTAAAAAGACTATTGGCTTCGAAGTGTGTGTGGTCATTAAGTATATTTTCCCTGTTTGTTGCGTAGTGTTTGTAGATTTCATATTTTTCTAAGGTTGTTAGTTTTTTACTCTGTTTTAATGTGTGTAGAATATCTGAATTAGTGTGTATGTCGGTACGTGTGTGTTGGGTGTTATTTAGGTGTTTTGCGTAGCTGGATTTAGGGTTTGTTTGTTTTGTTTGGGTAATGTGTTCATCGAAGCGTGTGCAGAATGACCTGCCGGTTTGACCGATGTAATAGTTGGGACAATCTTTGCAAGTTAATTTGTAAATACCTGAGAGTTTGTATATGTCAGTTTCTTTTTGAAAAGGTTGTATATGTTTTCTTAGCATGTTTGTTGTTTTGTAGGATATTTGGTAATGGAGTTTTTTAAATGTGGAGGCTATTTTGTGTGTGTTTTTATTGTGGTAGGTGAAGGATATGTATTGTTATTTTTTGTGTGGTTTGTTGTGTTGCTGTTAAGATGGTGTTTATGTTTTATTTTCCTGAGAATGTTGTCTATGAGTGTATGTTGGTAGCCGTTTTGTTGGGCGATGTATTTTATGGTATTAAGTTCTTCGTCGTAGTCTTTCTGTAGCATTGGTATGTTTATTAGACGATGTAACATATGATTAAAGGCAGCGTGTTTGTCATACATAATACATCTAATCACCCCACACAACATAAACACGCTGCCTTTAATCATATGTTACACCGTCTAATAAACATACCAATGCTACAGAAAGACTACGACGAAGAACTTAACCATAAAATACATCGCCCAACAAAACGGCTACCAACACACACTCATAGACAACTTTCTCAGGAAAATAAAACAAACACCATCTAACAGCAACACAAACAAACCACACAAAAAATAACAAATACATATACCTCACCTACCACAATAAAAACACACACAAAATACCCTCCACATTTAAAAAATTCCATTACCAAATATCCTACAAAACAACAAACACGCTAAGAAAACATATACAACCTTTTCAAAAAGAAACTGACATATACAAACTCTCAGGTATTTACAAAAAATTAACTTGCAACGATTGTCCCAACTTTTACATCGGTCAAACCGGCAGGTTATTCTACACATGCTTCGATGGATACATTACCCAAACAAAACAAACAAACCCTAAATCCAGCTACGCAAAACACCTAAATAACACCCAACACACATACCGACATACACACTAATTTAAATATTCTACACACATTAAAACAGAGTAAAAAACTAACAACCTTAGAAAAATATGAAATCTACAAACACTACGCAACAAACAGGGAAAATATACTTAATGACCACACACACTTTGAAGCCAATAGTCTTTTCAAATACATCACACAAGACGCCGACACCTCACCCAATGTCATAAATCCAACCCTGTCATACCGTTTGTAAAGAGTCAGAAGCCGCTAGTAGAAGGTTAGCTTCGAAAAAGAAACGATCGTTTTGAAACCCGTCAGCAAGTAAACAATTACGTATTCACTTAGTTAAGTAGTGTAAAATTACTTTTGTTTGGCCTTGCTAATTGCTCTTCGTAAAATACTATGGTACTTATTATAGATGACTCTGTCAGATGCAGATCTTGATTTCATCCATCTTTTCCGGGCTTTTATCCGATTGCTCTGAAGCTTTTGAATGTCACTGCTACACCAACTGTTGGTATAGTTGTGCCTTCCTTTACCGCCCTCGGAATAAATTTTTCGGCAGCTCTGATTAGGTCTTTTACGATTTTGTCTAGGTCCATTTATATTTTGCCTGCAGTAGTATTTCTCTCACCAACAGGTTTACTGCTTTCTTCTTTGAATTAATAACCCAGTCTGCTTTACTATTCTTGAACTTACTGTGAACAGTAGTGTCATTTCTCTCTACCTTATTCCATTCTTCTAATTTGAAATAAACCGGGAAATGATCACTGACCAGATCCGAGCCCACATGCCAGTTCGAAATTTTTCCCCATTGATGGCTTTGAAATGGTCAAGTCTAATGTGCTGAGAGTGTTTGTTGACGCCGACTGAAAAGTTGGTGCAAATTTTGTATTGACCAATATTGGGTTGTTATTTAGGATCCAGTTATACAGAACTCTGTGGTTTCAATTCCCGCGCCAATGTTCCAGGTCACATGCTTACTGTGGAAATCTCCAACCAATAATATGTTTTTTTCTGTTGAAAGCAAACTGTTAAGATGGTCATAGAACTTTTATGCATTGATCAGGAACATATATAGTTAAACTTTGTTACTAACTTTCATTTTGTACTTGGCAACTTTCATGTTATCTGTGACGATGACTTCTTCATTATCAACTACTATCGAGTCATGAACTAGTGTCACTAATCCTCCGTCTCCTCTGTGTGAACTTGAGACATAAAATATCTTGAAATCTGTAAACCGAGGAGAGTATTTGGTGTTTTGCGAAAGGGATGGCTCTTGAATGCAAGAAATTTTCACCTTCTTTACTTATAAAACTTTCTTGAGTTCATCAGCTTTCCGTCTCAATGATCTAGCGTCCCAATGCATGATAGCTATTTTGTCCGTGTCAAGGTCTACTAAAGTCTAGCACTTTGTCTTTTTGCTGCAAGTTTTCTTTTTTGGTAAGTAGTATAGATTGATATGCACACTTTATACTGGTTACCTTTTCTTTTGGCATCACTTATGAATGTAGTTAGTTGCCAATGTCCTGGTAGGGCACCATAGTTCAAATCTTTGTAAGTATCCCACGCCTCTCAATGTGAGATGTTTGTCAACATTAAAATTTTGCCATATTGGTTTAATACTCTGTCCTTGGGTATTCCAAAAAAATAACTTCAGTTTGTCTGGATGCTCTCGCCTCACCAATGGTGAAGCACATAGAGAATCTTGAGAAGGACTAATTGAAAGGTTTGATAGATTTCTCATCAGACTTTCTCAAGGAAAGGTAATGCCGGTGTTCAGTAACTATTTGTAATTGTCTTCAGAGGCAGGACGAATCTTTATATATTCTAATTACACAATAAATCATTTTTAATGACAAATTATATTGTTTTCTACTATTGTTTTCAAAATTTTAGAAAACCTAAAAAAGAGGTCAGAAATATTGACTAAATATTCAATATAATTTTAATTCTCAAAGAATGGACATGGTTGATGGTAAGTACAAATATTGGTACACTTAGATAAGCTCACACCGATATTGTGGCTGGCAACTAACACATTAAACAAGAAAGAATACCTTGCAGACATATGAACTGACTAAAACCTTAAAACCAAATTTCATTCACGGAAATAATTCTGAAATGCTTTTAATCGAGGTAGGCTATTAACAAAATTTTAAATTCTTTTTCATCTATAAATCAACTTTGCTATGCATAGAGCTAAATCAAAGCATTTTCTAAAATTATACCTAATCATGCCCAATATATTTAATGATGAAGAATCTACTCTAAAATACTATTATAACCAATAATAACCTATCAACCATCTTTTCCATAAGTTTTTTCAACAATAAGCCATTATTTTAAGTAACTTGAAATTACAAATATTTTTAAAATAATTTTAATAATAAAAAAGGTACAAAATAATTAGTCTATGTAACTTTTAATAATAACTTGCAATAAAAACATTCAATAAAAGGTTGTCCCATAAACAGGGCAATGCAAAAGTCAGTGTACAGTTGGTTAAATAAAAAAATTAAAATTACAGGAAGATGTAGTATAATAGTTTTAGCCCGTGAAGTTGGTATAACAAAATGCAGATAATTACGCCATGTCAAGTTGGCAGTACGCCTCATCAAAGAAAAACACAACAATAGATCCAGTTAGTTCTTGATGCGTGATGTTTTTGTATTTGTTAAACGTTTTTACAGTTGTCACGATGTTAACGAAGGAAAAAAAATCTTTGATTTAAAAACATTTTATAAAAGTGGTGCTACTGCAGTTGCTAATGAATGGGCTTGACACTTTAGAATAAAACCAACGTCTAGACGAACTGTATATGACATACGAAATATATTTTAACATCATGGATCTGTTATTGATGCACCAAGATCTGGCCTCCAACACAAAAGAAAGTGAATTGCAGGTATATTTAGTTATTACCAAAAGTCCACAAAAATCAATTAGACAGCACCTGAGCTGGAGTTATCACAAAGGTCTGTGCAAAGAATGTTACACAAACACAATTTTTATATCTAAAGTGGTTCAATATATTACAATAAAAGTATTAGCAAAAACACCTATACCACAAAAATAACTAATATCTCAAGTTATCTAAGAATAAAGCTTTATGTACGAGCCATGCCATCATCATTAGAGGTCCTATTACAATCTAGAATAAAATAATTTACAAACTAGACTGACTCAGTCAGTCTACACTAGGCCAGAGTAGTTTGTAAACTATTGTATTCTAGATTGTAATAGGATCCTCTGATGATGATTACATGGTCATCAAAATGTATAAAAGGGTTTAATCTTCAGTAATTTGGAATATTAGTTATTTTCGATTATTTTTGTGTTATTGAGGTTTTTGCCAATATTTTTATTGTTTTACAGATATTGTTATTTGTTTTAAACGAATTTTCAGAATAGGTAACAAATGATATAAAAGCTGGTTGGTAAAAATAACTATTTAATAGTCTAACTTTTAGTTGATTTATGATTATAAAAAGTAAAAGTATTTTTTGTCATACATACATCCAAATCATGTACCACTTACATATTTTACATGATACTTCATGTATGTACTATATACATGTAAAAAGTTATATTTTTACATGTTCCAAACAAAACGTTAAGACACATTATAAATGTTTTTCATAAGACACATTAACTCAATGATTCAAATCATTAAAATTATATTAAAAATGATGATCTGGTATATGTTTTATAATAATTATTTGTTTTCCTATGTGGGGATGTTTCAACCGTATTATAAGGGTATTATTATTTTTATCCAAGGCTTACTTAGAGTATTATACACCAAATAAGAAAAGGTTTTTCATTCAGCGTGATCAACAAACATCTAGTGCTCCTCAATAAAATTCCTGAAATATTTGAGGGTAATATTGTGTAGGCGCTTTAGACTCAATTGCACACGCTTTAAATAAAACGTATTTTAAGTTAAACCAGATAGAAAATTTAAATACTGTTTAACAGATAAAACGATAAAAAAATAATTGAAATTTAAAGTGCATTTATTAAGAGAGTACAATTTTCATTCAACTCATCATAAAATGGTAATACAGTATTCAAACCCTTTTAATATGGTCAGACAAAGCAAGTAACATTCTCTTTCAAAAAATACTCACCTTCTAACACTGATTTTAGCAACAGTGTATGTTTAACTCCAACAAAGATCACTTGTATTATAATCTTGTTAGCCCAGTATTCATTTCTCCATTACTCCAGAAAATTCAATTAGGTTTTTGATAGAATTGTTTTAGCCACTTTGTCAAATGGTCAGCTATTTTTTTTAGTTCAATATTCAGTACATTCATTAATTATACATATTGTACAATTATGATAAAATAAATATGTTTGATTGAATGTGCCTGATGATTTAAGATACTGACTCTTAAATACAGTAGAGCCTCTCTAATTGTTGTTGTTTTCATGTCCATGGAGTTCTAGACAACATCGAAAGTCTGGACGATAGAGGCCACCAGCTCCTTCGCCTTTTGGCTAAAGAAAACCTCTCTCAGATGATCTTCAAATGGCACCATTCCTAACTTCAAAATACGCGGTGTGAGTGCTGGGTGTTCGAAAAAGTGTCTTGGTGTTAGACTGATATGCGGACTGTTCCTGCAGGTAACGTATGTCCTGGTCTTTTCTGGGAGAATCTTCATCCCTCTGAAATGGTTGGTTCTTAGTCTGACAATGACCGATGTCAAATTTCTGGCGCAGTTGAAGTCGGTGATAAGTGAAGTCCTCAAGGTATGAAGTAAGAGTCTGTTCTGGGCAACTGAGTTTGGATCTCCAAGTGTAATGATGTTACTTGGTTGATCGTTTTCACGGTCTTCCTTGGCCAATAAGTCGACACACTCATTGCCTTTAATATTTACGTGCCTAGGGATCCATTGTAGATGACATGATTTTCCCTTACAGCGCAGATTCTCAAGCAGTACATTTATCACAAAGGTGATGTTTGTGTCTCCGTTTCTTATTGCTTCTAAGGTAGATTTACGGTCATAGAAAATTACTATCCTGTCTATTAGGCCTGAAACAATTGAGTCATTTAGATTGAGAGTGATAGCTTCCTTAATCACCCAGAGCTCACTGGTGAAATTTGGTGCAATCAGTCCTGTAATCTTTTTGTACTGGCGTTTACTTTCATCAGGAAGAAGAAAGAGGGCGCCTGTACCTCTCCTACTGAGGAAGCATCAGTGTATGCAATTGCCAAGTTACCCTGGGGGAGCTTTTCAATAGTTTCAAGACCTTTTTGTTAAAAATATTTGGATCTTGGATTTTTTTTAGCATGGCTGCAATAGGCTCAAACTAATCCTCATTTCTCTTGATGGCTATCTGAGAAATAGGGTCTTCTGAAGAAACAGCAGGGAGGAATGTTCCACATAAATTCTTCTTCTGATGTCTCAATCGAGCTGGAGAGTAAAGGATCTTTTGAATCTGGATGAGCCTTTCCATTCATTAAATACCCAAGCTGAGATATGATCCATGTTGTTACTGCGGAGAGTATTGGTAAACTTTGATTGTGGAAATACTGTGTCTGCTCTCAAGAGTAGGCAAGCCACATTCTTGTTCAGCCTTTTGATTTTTGGTTCAAGAAACTGTGCCTATAATAATTTTTGACACTTTGTGTTGGACCGAGTCTATTTTCGAACATTCCAAATTAGGGTGTCGTATCACAGGTTTAATGGTGGTGCAATATGTGCTTTTTACAGTAGCAGGTCTTGATCTCCACGCAGTTACACAAAGTTTTCTTAGAATGTTTAACTTTCTCATGGCTTTGTTAGCAGTGTTGTTAACGTGCCTTATGAAGCGAAGATCAGGATCCAGAGTAACGCCAAGGTAAGTAGGAAAATCTATCCCTTTTATGTGAGAATTGTTGATTTTGAAGTCAATATTAAAGGTGCTTCCATATTTTCTGTTTGTAGAAAAGACACAAATATTGGTCTTGATAGATATTTTAAGATCCTCTGCCCATGTCGCAATGTTCCTCAGTTTGTTGTTTAGGGCTACTTCAGGAACTGTTAAATCTCTGTGAGTGTGCCACATTGCAATGTCATCGGCGTAGCAGGCAATTTTGGTATCTGAATAAATATAGGAGTGGATTGTGTTCATGTAATAAGAAACAAAAGGACTGAGCCCTAAGGTACTCCAGCTTATAATCTACGCGACTTCGAGGATTCTTGAACCTTACACTATTGAACTTTACAGAGAATTTCCTACCTCTGAGAAAGCCGTTGATCCATATCAGTGCATTGCCCTTTATCCCAGTGCTGTGAATAATGTTCACAAGTTTTTGCTGCCAGACACTATCAAAAGCCACAGATAGATAAAAAAATACGCCTTCAATTCGTCCCAGTAATAACAAATATCGTTTGTACTATCACTTAGTATATCAATTAAGCCCAATACCAGACATGAGTCATTTGATTACCAAGAAAATCTTACAACACATTTGCCCAGAAAATGAAGTGACTTTATAGGAAAGTAGACAAAATACTAACAAAATGCATTGGGTGGCATGAGAGAGAAAACGAAGAACTGACAAAATTGATAGTATTAAGACAAATTTGGCATCTTGCAATGAAAAAAAAAAAACAATCTTTAGTACAAAAGAAAATGACATACTTTTTATAAACTATAAAATGTAGATTTAATATACCAATTTCTTCCCTGCTAGTGTTATTGTTCTTACAATATACCATAATACATTTTTTTGTCTTTTATGAATATAAGTAATATACTATATTTTTAATTACTAACTCTACTGCAGGCCACTGGCTTTTTTAGTGTTATGAGTTTTTTGGTTGACAGAAATAATTTAAGTACAACAATTATTATATTACATTCCTATTTATGTATTTATCTGCTATGTTTATCCACAATTCCACGTTAATATTATGACTTCTCTAATTTGTCTTTTTCTCGAATTCGTAGCCCCCTCGGTCCCGAATGTGGCGAGTTATAGGGTCTACTGTATGTTAATTCATGTAAGGAATTCCCTATTACGATTATGTGAACACCGTGTATTGTAATGGGTAGCACCATTATGACCTAATCCATTGAGATTTTATGAATCCTAAATAAATAATCTATGACAGGTACATGACATGGATGACACCATAGAGAAGAACTGAATTTATAGGCCTTGCCTACCAAATAGTTTAAAAAATATTCAAGAGATAACAGAGCAGAGAACATTTCTGTAAGAGACTAAACTGCACAGACATGTACCCAATTTAGAAATAATAGTACAACCTTCTCAGCGCTGGTGCATACCAAACGTCTGTCTTAAAGGATTAGGTATTAATACTTTTGTATTGTATTCATATACAGTTTTGAAGATAAAAAGTTGTGATAAGAAATTTATTATATTTACCAGAAAAGATAAATAGTAGAGAAATTGAACATTGTAAAGTAAAATATGATTGGACATATTTACCATTCAAAACTCTGTTCAATTCATTATTATTATGCCATATTTACAACAATAAACACATATGGTAATAAGATTTAGACTGCTTACAAACATGCAAAATCTTGATTTGTTTTTATTGATTGTATTTTTGCTAATGGAAAACAAATTAAATAATTCTCTTTCCCATTTCAAAAATTTGTAAAACAGAATTGTAGTTTTGCAAGAGTTTTGACTATTTTATTAGTGAGTATGAAACAGACAGAAATATATATGAGAATAAACATGATATTACTGAAAAAACATAACTATTAACTGTTATATAGTATCCAGGGTTGTATATATATATATATATATATATATATATATATATATTACGTTATCCATTGTTTTTCCGTTGCACTGACTTTATGAAGTTAATATATTATTATTGTAAGTAATTTTATCCACCATTAAGTGCAATGATTTTACCTTGAGTGATGAGGTGCCTTTCGGTCACTTGACCATTGTCGAATCACTGATTACTTTTTTGCTTTTTTTTCCGACAATGGTCAAGTGACCGAAAGGCGCCTCATCACTCAAGTTAAAATCATTGCACTTAATGGTGGATAAAATTACTTACAATAGTAATATATTAACTTCATATATATATATTCTTGATATTTTACGTTATCCACATTTTACAACCAGATCATATAAAATAAGATTTGAAGAACATTATAGAGCATTCAAAAACAAAAATTTAAAAGTATCAAATGTTGCAGCACACCTAATATCACATAAACATGAAATAACAAATTACGAAAATAACCTAGCCATACTTGAAATAAATAATAACCCAATAGAACTAAACTCACTAGAAAAATACCACATTTATAAAAACATACACAACAAATTAATGAATCTACAAACAACATATACAGAAGACATACTATATAAAAACATCATACACACATATCAAGAGAAAGTGCGTGTAACGTCAACAAATACCAATATCACGGACCGAACATCTACACCAGAAAAATATCAGTGATTCGACAATGGTCAAGTGACCGAAAGGTGCCTCATCCCTCAAGGTAAAATTATTGCACTTAATGGTGGATAAAATTACTTACAATAGTAATATATTAACTTCATAAAGTCAGTGCAACGGAAAAACAATGGATAACGTTAAATATCAAGAATATATATATATATATATATATATATATATATATATATATATATATATATATATATATATATATATATATATAAAGAACTAAGTCAAAATACAAATACAAGAATTATAATTGAATTTACAATTCAAAGCTTTTCGTTGGCTAACAGTACCAACATCATCAGGAATATTAAATGTTAATGTTTAATATTCCTGATGATGTTGGTACTGTTAGCCAACGAAAAGCTTTGAATTGTAAATTCAATTATAATTCTTGTATTTGTATTTTGACTTAGTTCTTTATTAATACACAAGAATACATATTGCGATATTATATTGCAATACATATTTAGAAATATATATATATATATATATATATATATATATATATATATATATATTTCTAAATGTTTAAGTTTTAGATGAAATAAAATATAGCTAAATACATTTAAATGCTACAAGTGATATCATGTATCTTTAACTAGGGTTAGAATACTTCAAACAATTATAGGCTTTATACAAATTTTGTTATGAATTTACAGGTAAAACAATTTTTTTTATATTTGTGTAATTTGGAAATAGTACATTTAATATAACATGTAAATAAACTTATCAAGGTAATCAATGAATCTGATTTTAATTATTTTTATTAGTATAGCAAATAAAAACTTTAAAACCAATTTGAAACTTACTATCGCAAAAAATAACGAAGTTTGTGCGAGTTTTATAATGCTGTAAAAATTGTGTGCATGATGAAACCTGTTGTAAATGGCGCTTTCTTAAAGGTGATTTTTGTCAGAAATTATAATTTTTGTGACATCACTAACAAGTTTATTACTTTTCAAGGTATACAAATTAAGGCAAAACATTGAATTTGTAAGGTTTTAGATAGACAGTGTAATAGGGTTTGTTCCAAAATTTTAATTTTTTGTTATATATGAACAAATTTTTTCATATTTGTTATGAGTGACTGCATTGGCCGGTATAATATTTTACCAGTAAAAGTTTTATTTATTTTTTACATTTTCCCTATATATTCATATATTGTTTCATTTTATAATGGTATTTCATTTTCTATAACTTTCAATTTCCTACCATTCAGTCATATGATAACTAAAATATTATTTAAGCCAAATAACATGATCTTATCAAACATGGGCTATATATGATAAAAGCAGTTTGTAAACTTACTGTATTTCCAAAAGCACGAATGTAATAAACATAATCATCAAGTTTCTCCCAGAAAGCAGAGCAATAAGCATCGATCAGGAACAGTGAGTAAATTAACAAAGAAACTATTACTTTTACAATAACTTCTATACTAAAGGCTGATACTGCAAGAAGCCATGTGCTGATTGTATAATTAGACCACAGGTAAAACAGCAGAGACAGTGGATACAAAATCAAAAATTGGCACACCAGTAGAGCACGCAAATGTCTAAAACAGATAAGCCATTTTAATTATACAAAGCATAATAAACATACTTAAAATAACATCAAATAAAATACATTGAATGATCAATATAAAATAACACTTAAATAAACAAAAGAAATTCTTAATTATTACAATTTTAGATGTAATGCATGTCTACCTGAAAACTATATTTTTAGTATATTCATAGAATATAATTGGCGGTGTCCAGTTTATCATGTCTTTCATTACTAATGACAATTTGTTGAAGACAGCCAATTTTAGTACAGTCGTCCCTTGCTATTTGTGGGTTCGGTATTCGCGGATGGCAAAATTACAGGACATCCTGCTAATTTGTATAGCATTAAAAAAGAAAGACAAGAAAGATATTAATTATGAAGACAGTATAGTTACTGTGCAGGTTTTATGATAATGTGTTCTTGTCTTATTTATTTTGTACAGTACTGTAGTTATTTATCACAAACAAATCTGATTATTCTAGAAAAATCCATTATACTCTACATTACTAGGCCTACTACTAAAAAGATAGGCATTTCTTATTTATAAAAATGAGACCAGATTGTTTTGGAAAAGAATGCCTCTCTGAACCTTATTATCTAAGGAGGAGAAATTTTCTCGGGCTTGAAGGGCGCAAAGGATCATTTGACTGTTCTACTGTGCTGTAGCGCTAGCGGACTGATGTTTCAATAACACATGGAATTTACATTGAAGGATTTAAACGCATTAACAGTGATGATCTCGACAATCGTTTGAAAAGAGGGAACAGAGATTTGACGAAGGAAGAGCTGGAAGATCTAATTACTGAACCTGTGCCTATCTCAGATAACGAAGACGAAGAAATCATAAAAAATATACCGTCTAAGTTGACATTAAAATCTGTTGATGAAATTTATGTTTAGGGAAACAGTCAGCTGCATCCATTACTGAAATTGATACTCCTTAGAATGGGCATTAAAATTTATTCGAGAGCTGGAAGAAGCACTATCGCTACATAAACGAGTGTGTAAAGAACTAGAAAAGAATCACGCAAAACATAAAATGACAAGTTTTTTTTAAAAATCAAATTAACAGTGTTTAAAACATTATTTGTCTAAAATTAGGTGTTTAAAAATTTAGTGGGTAGTGTCTAACAATAAGTAATACATCTGTCTTTGTGTGTGGGCGCACATACTAAAAGAATTTTTGTGTTTTCAGATTAAAGTAAAACATAAGTAATCAATAAAAATATGTATGTAATTGTGTAGTACATGAATATACAATGCTGTATTATAGGTGTACAGTTCAGCTGTAATTAACTTTCAAAGACTGGCCTTGTCTCCATCATTGGGCATACTGAGCGGGGGTTGTAGTAGACTGCGGCTGTGTGGAATTCCTGTTGTCACTGGTGTACCGTTATGTTCTATTTTCAGATTCACTGCACTGTGCGAGTCTTTTAAGTTTGTTTTGGGATTAATTTTGTCTATTAAGTTGAATAATTTATCGTTTTTTGTTGTTAATGATATTATTTTTATGTTGATAAATTTGTAGTTGTTCCCAGATTGTCATTTTGAGGCCTTTTTGTACTTCTTTTTATTAGGTGTACGTTTTTTAATGTGGAGAATATGTGTTTGTTTTTGATGGCGTGTGTAGCTAAGTTAGAGTTATAAGTTTCAGGTTTGATGTATGCATTGAGGTGTTCTTGATATGTTTTAATTTCTTTTTTGTTTGGCCTCTTGATATGTTTTAATTTCTTTTTTGTTTGGCCTATGTATATTTTATTACAGTTTGGGCATTCGATTTTGTATATTCCGTTATTAAGTGTGGGAAATATTTTTTCTGGTTGGTTTATTTTATTGGTTTTGATTATGTTTCCTGTGTTTTTGTAAGCTATGTTAATATTATTATTTTTTAGTATTTTAGTTATTTCTTTTATGTTGTACCCTGTGTATGTGAATGTGGCCCACTTTTTGGTTGTTTGTGGTTCGATTTTAGGTTGTTTTAATTTATTTAATATTTTAAATTGTAATTTATCTACAGTTTTTTTATTGTATCCATATTTTGGGCTATTTGATATATTATTTGTTTTTCTTTGGTTTTTTCTTCATTATTTATAACAGGTAGTTTTGGCATTCTGTATAAGAGAGAGTTGTAAGCAGCCATTTTATGTTGTGGGGGATGGTTAGGTCTAGATAGTTTATTTTATTGTTTATTTCTTCTATCATGGTGAATTTTATATTAGGGTGTAAGTCGTTGATTTCATTTAGGATGATATTATTATTTATTGCTTAATTTTGTGAGTTGTATAATCCATCGTCAACATATCGTATCCAATGTCCATTAGGGCGTGTGTTTTTTATGGTTTGTGTGATTAATTCGTCAAGTTTTTGGAGGTAAATTTCTGATATTATACTTGAGAGTGGTGATCCCATTGCTAAGCCATCTATTTGTTTATATATCTTATTATTAAGTATGAAATAGTTTTGGTTTAGTATGGTCTTTAGGCATTATGTGATGAAAAACAATAAACATAACAAAAACACCAAATTTATATAATTTGATATCATAAACATGTACTCTAATATACCATTAAACGAAACAATCAAAATAATAAAAAACAAATTAACTGACCTTAAAACCTACCCCAAATACACAAACCAAATCACAAAATGCCTAAAGTCCATACTAAACCAAAACTATTTCCCAGGCCAAACAAAAAAGAAATTAAAACAGATATTAAGAACACCTCAATCCATACATCAAACCTGAAACTTATAACTTCAACTAAGCTACACACGCCATCAAAAACAAACACACATTCCCCATATTAAAACACGTACACCTAATAAAAAAAAGTACAAAAAGGCCTCAAAATGACAATCTGGAAAAAACTACAAATTTATAAATATAAAAATAATATCATTAACGAACAAATACAAATAAAATCAAAAACCGATAAATTATTCAACCTAATAGGCAAAATTAACCCCAAAACAAACTTAAAAGACTCGCACAGTGCAGTGAATCCGAAAATAGAACATAACGGTACACCAGTGACAACAGGAATTCCACACAGCCGCAGTCTACTACAACCCCCGCTCAGTATGCCCAATGATGGAGACAAGGCCAGTCTTTGAAATTTAACTCGCATAAATACCAAGTAAGATTCTTGTTTAGGTACATATAGTGAAAGTGATAAGTGAACACAAGAAAACAGTGTTGCAAAGCTACAAAGAAGATGGTAAAACGTACATTCTTCACAGCAATAGGAAAACATTTTATATTATTAATAAGATTATTCCAATTTTCAGCATTATAAATTTGTGTATAATATTGTCTTTAACATTTTTTTTATTTACTTATTGTTATTGTAAACCAATTAATAAAACTGATTCATATCAATAACTGTACTTTTTGTAATAAATATATTTCCATTTGTGGAAGTTAGTGTTTCATAATGGAAAAACATGACGATATTGAAAGAATATCACACAAAATTAAAATTCATACAGACTTATAATAGGGGTTGAACAACGTCACATCTAATGTGTAAGAACAATTTTAAGTATTTTTGTATTATCTCTTACTTTATTCTGGAGCTGTCTGTCATTTTTCTAGATTGTTATGTAGAATTTTTGAAAAATCACAAAAAAATATTATTCTTAAAACATACTGTACTATATATAGTTTAAACTTATGAACCACAGAATAATATAATGAAATAATATGTAGCACATAACTTTATCCCACATTTGTTTCATATAAATGAAAAAACATGTTTCTTTAATTGTTGATAGTTCTTGAACCGTATAACTTATGAATAAATTTTAAATGTATTAAATGCTCGCCTCTTCATTGGAATAGAAAAATTGATATATTTATTTACATTATGAAAATAAAAACAAAAGAGTTATATGTAAAAAAACATAAAAATATATACTGGCTTCTTTCACTGATGTATAGTTTTTTTTTAATATACCAAAAGCATAATACATTATACAACATTGTTTTCATTATTAACTTGAGGATAAGTTTTATTAAGAACAGTTTTACAATATACTTCTAGCACATAGCTTTGATTCAGGTTTCTGGAATCATTAAAGTAGTAACATATTTTAAACTAAAGAATTTGCTGACATGGTGCTTAACAATAAGATTTTAACCCTAACTATTTACAGTTTAGTAAATAGATAAATTAACATACTTTAGACAGAAAACGTTTTGAAATTGAATTAGGATGGATTAAGAGCTTAGCAAAAATTTAATGGTTATGATCCTAAAATTAAAAATTTGACACAATTTAACTACATTACCTTTGAAAATTAAGGAGAAAAGCCAATTTATTAGTTTACCTTTTAATAACATTTGAACAAAAGGGTTGGAACGAATTTTTAAGAATGTAAACTTAAAAGTTGTGTATAAAAATCATAACACCGTTAAAAATTTACTAGGCCTTACGATAAGATAGAAACATTGAATAAATCAGGGATTTACAAAGCGAATTGTAATGATTGTGGTCAAATGGACATTGGGGAGACAAGAAGACAAGTTTTAACAAGATTTAGAGCATTTTACAGATATAAAATACGAAAGGTTATATAAGTCAAGTATTGCTGCTCATATATTAGATAAATAATTATTTAGTTGTTAATAAAGTTGAATTAATTAAGAATGTTAGGAAAAATAAACTGTTGAATAGTTTTGAAAGTGTATATATTAATAAATATAATCCTGAGATTTTTAATAAATTCTGACAGAGGCCCTATTCCAAATTCTATTTTGTACTTACTTTTAAAGTAATGTTATGATTTTTATATATAATTTGGGCCGGTTACTATTTTCCCTTTATTAGAAATTTAATGTACGAGGATTGTTTTAATGTCATGTATAAATTAAGACGATGCGACTTCTTGCTGTTACGGGGGGGGGGGGGGCCTCGGCAAGCAGTTTGATTATAAATAAGGGAACTGTGTAGTTAGCTAGTATGAATTGTCATGTCTTTGAAGATGGTTAATTTGTAACCAAAATGTACATAAGATTAGAATAAAAATATTTGTGGTTACATGTTGTGTATATTATTTATTGTTTATCAACAGTTTGAGTGTCTGTGAGTGTGTTAAAACAGTGTTATAGCTGCTGATAAAGAATAACAAGAATGGCACTCACATTTCACATGTCATGGAACACACAAACACTTCCTAGCATAAGAATCCATTATGACTAACCCACCACCATGATGTTAAGGTAGATGAAAACATTATTTCTCTTCAAACTTTATTATACTTCGGATATTATTACCAGTCGCATTTCTAAATGGTCAAATAACATTTTTTTTCTCACTACAAACAAAAAATTCTGCATCTTCATCCAGTAGGTCCTGCTTGGAGTGTTGTAATTGGTTAAATACCCATCATGTGTTCTTTAAAAAAATTTTACTTACCGATGAGGAACAGTTTACTAATGATGGCATAAATAATTTATGAAACTAGCCCACATGAACAGAAAAGAACCTCCATGCATTGTTTGAGCTTAATTCAACAATAATTTAGTATTAATTTATGATGTGGGATTATTTATAAGCTGGTTGGACTGTTTACTTTCCAAAACAAGTCACGTGTATGTACAGTTTTGTCAAGAGTAATTACTAGCATTGGAGATGTACTTCTTGCAACGTGAGGCCGGATGTAATTCCGTTGTCACACTTTTTCTAATAGTGTTTCTAATCATTTAATTTACAATTTAACAAATTGGTGGATTGCACCAGCCATCCAGAACACCAGATCTAAAACTGGGGTTTTCTTATGGGAATCAACAAAATAAAACTTGTGTAAGAGAAAAATAAACTCCTGTAAATTACTTGTCCTTATAAATGCTTTCATGAAGTAAGAAAAATCACAACTCATCCATAAACACGCAAAAAAATGCATAAAGTTTATGGAAAATTTTCTAATTTCATGTAATTTTTTATTTTCTTTGTTCTAAAATATAATCTACTTAAGATTGACTTTTTATATACTTTACGTACACTATTTTTTTTACAATGAAATTTCCTACAAGTTTTATTTAAAACTTTATCTGTTTATTGAAAAATAATGGTATTGCGCGCAAAATGTAAAAATTCTTTTGACCTCAATTTTTAACATAAGCATGCCCTAATAAATCCACTGGGAGTGACATATTTTTGAAACATTTAAAAATTTTCTTTTTTCTAATTTTTTTCTATTTTTTAAAATTATTGTACTGTTTTCAATGTTATGAAAATATTTAATATTTACAGAAGTTAAATTTTGTTAACATTAGTAGCAGTTCACATTTTCAATTTTGATTGGTCAAGCGTAGTAGTATTTTCACGAACAAAGTCGTAATACTCTTTGGTTTCTGTAACAATTTTGTTGAACAATCTCTATTGAGAAATATTTTGAAAAAATTTAATTCTTTAGGTTCCAATAGGGAAAAAAATTGTTAGAAATGCCTGATTTATTTGTATTAACATCACGCATCAATCTGTAAACACGTGAGACAAACCATAAATCCTTCACACAAAACAATGGTGACTATGTACTCTGTGTAGCATTTATTGTCCAGATAATATAAAATATTGAGCCTAGAGTGAAGTACAATAAACAGAAAAAAAACTGTAAACATACGGGCTAATCTGAGAGAAATGACATAACGTTCATATATGAGAATGCTCCCACTGGTCGTTGAGCAACCTCATGTACTGGTTTGTGAATGCCAATCAAAGGGTTAAGAAACAGTGCGTATTATCCTCATTTAATATTAAAACTGTACATGTACTATCATAAAAAAGTCTCATAACTTCACTGCCAACAAGTTTTTATGTTTACTGTACTGTTTGAGGGAAATGGTCAAACCGATGAACTAGATCATTATTTACATAACCACTCTTACATGCTGCAATAATTTTTTGCACCACTTATTTTCTCTTTTAAATTCTTGGACAATCCTTTATTTTAACTATTTCTCTTTTTTGAATTTTGCTCAATTGTTATCTATTTAAATATGCACTTATTTCTTTTTAAACCTATTAAGACAGCTTTATGTTTTGGATTGAAATTATTTGAATAGCAGTGTGGTTTTGTAAATGAAACGACTTTTAAGCATTAGAAAAGTAGGTTGCTCAAGTGTTTTTTCTTCACTAAGTTATAAAACATTTATTCATGAAATTATTTATATTTTGAAGACATGTGAAAATATTTGTTATTGTTCTGACATCTAAATTTGTACTTATTTTGCATTAGTGTTTCATGAGATGATTGAAGAACTGTTGCATTTAAGTAGCAATTGTTTATATAAAAGCATCGATCCTACATTGCTAGCAAAAGTAACCTAGTTCATTTGTATCTATCATCAAGTGTCTTGAATATAAGAAGGTTGATATATTACTGAATTATTGCTCGGTTTTATTTCAGCCACTGCAAGTAACTGTTGTTCTGATACATTATCAATAAACAGAATATGTTCTTCATCTGCTAAATCCTCATCACAGCGATGGATCTGGAGGTGTAATGTATATTGTGCCACCAGCAGTAACAAGGGTTAATTAAGTTGCTTATTGAAACAGCACTCAATATTTAAAAAAAGTTTTAAACACAAACTTGTCCCTAAAATGTGAACAATCTAATACTTATGTAGACAATTCTACTTGTGTGGAAATATCCTAATATAACTATTCTGCACTATTTGGAAATCAAATAATAAAATTATTGATCCTTAAATCTAAAAATGACCGTCTGAAACAACACCTACGGGACAGACATGTTGAAATAGAAGACGAACAAGGTTGGGAAGAAATCTGAATGGTTCATACAAAGAAACATTAAGCATGTATTAAACCAGGGGTTCTCAACCTTTTAGGCTCTGAGCCCCCCTTCACACTTTGGTGTGAGGTCACGCCTCCCTTCACAGATTAGGTTAATTTAGACTTATATATGATCAATTTACTTACAATATGTTTAAGTAATAACCAGAAAAATGTTCGCTACTTTTGTAGTGCTAGTGTGAGGGCTGGCACTGTTTCTCGTTAACTATTTTTTGTATGATTGGATAAAATTTTGACAAAGAACACCGCAGATCACTTTCCACATCTAGTCTGGCTCGATATTTAGATTTTATATTAGCCAGGGCTGAAAATCCTGTCTTGCATAGATAAGTTGATGAAAATTGTACAAGCAACTTGCCTCCATTGCTACTTCTGGGTAAACAGGAAGATATAGTAGCCAGAAATCTTCGAGATCCATGTTTGGGAAATCCAATTTAGCTTTGGAATCCAATTGCAAGTCAATTGTTTGTTCTTGAATGTGATCAGGAGGTATATCAATGTTGATTTGAAAGGGGTCTCTTGTTAACGTGAATTCCCAGTTTTCCGAACTTATATCTGGTAAATATGCTCCAATTTTGTTCTTCAGAGACAACAAATGCTCAGATATTAGGTCCTTCATTTCATTTACTAGGTCTTTTGGAAGACTTTGGGTATCATCGACGAGATTTTGGAAAGAAAGAAAAGTTCATTGAGTAAAGAAATAGAGCTCTATAGCTCTATTAAGCTATAAAGAAATTTCAATGATTGTGTGTTTGTGTCCAACATCAAATTCAATTTTTTTAAAAATTTGTTGACGCCTCCCCTGGAATTCTTCTACGCCCCCCCAGGGGGGCGCGCCCCCCAGGTTGAGAACCGCTGTATTAAACAATGAAAAACCTGTAACATTTTTCTTAAACAACAAACACAGTCTAGCAGAGCATATAATTACTATCAACTGTCAGTGCTGCTAAATGTATAAGGCTGATGATTTAGTTGCTGAAGTGGAATAATGTAACTTGTTGGACTGTCATTTGATTTCTGGTCTATAGTGAAAGATTTAGGTATCACCACCCTTGTTAAATGACTCTAAAAATAACACAAATAGTGACAAACAACAACAACAACAAAAACAGATTTTCAACCAACATGAAATAAATTACTCAATATAAACAACCAAGAATTCACATAGCAACTTGAAACCTAAAACAAAGTAGGTGTGAAATAACTAGTGAGGGTAGTGGGCTTTGACATATCCACTGTTTACAGCCTGCATAGCTATTATAAGGAAACTGTTAATAATTCAATTAAGCAAAAAATTGTTCTTAATTTAATGATTTCTCTTATAAAGATTTAACAACTTCATTTGAAATGTTTGATAGTATTATTAATAAATCGACTGTTCACTTCAAACAAAAGCTCTTGTAAATTCTATTACCAACCTGTGTAAAGAAGGATTGCGAGAAGCACTCAGCGACATCAGAAGAGGGTTTACAATGTTGTGGACAAAATGAAGAATGGCTGTAAATAGAAGGCAAAAATTACGGCACAATCGAACAAATCTTTTCTCTGGTTCTAAACTTGTCAATCCAGTTTGTAAAGCTAATATGTAGAACAATATAGCAGAAACAGTACCGATCCCCTTGTCTTCTTCATCTTCTGTAATTAGCACCTGAAATTTAAAGAGCATAATACACCTTATAACAGAAAATTGTTAATGGAATAAACTTTTGAAAAACCTTTAAAAATACATATAGGCAGTGCCTATATGTCTATATAGACATATTCGTTTTTGTTAAAATCATTAAATGTACAAACAAAACAATTATTTCTAATTTTTAAAAATGAAATTAAAGGTTC
Source organism: Prosapia bicincta (assembly GCA_036971475.1). NCBI lineage: Eukaryota > Metazoa > Arthropoda > Insecta > Hemiptera > Cercopidae > Prosapia > Prosapia bicincta. The sequence continues at coordinate 39,322,759 of JBAIZL010000002.1, forward strand.
TTTGACAGTTTTTAGTACAAAAAGTAGAAATACAATAGGTTTCATTATATAAAAATATTTAGTTTATACGCATATGAATTTATCATTTATAAGTTTATGCGATATGAATTTAGTTCATGGGTATTCAAGTTGACCTAAAAATGTTTAAAATTACCATTCTTATAAAATATATTCAAATTTAAAAAAATATGAATTACTAAATTTTAAAAAATTACGTTTTGTTAAAACAACATGAGAAAAATAGAATCAATGTTTCCAGAACACTATCTGAACCAATTATTATTGGGCAAATCATTTAAAGATTTAATAAACATCTTTGCAATGCACTTGAAATTATACATCATTCAATGATGTATCAACAAACAACAATTATTTTACAGATGCCGTTTAAAATTGTTTCATAATCCTTTATCTACTGTAAACAGTAAACATTTTTAACTACAGGAAAGTACAATAAAACCACACCAATTACCAGATAATTTGGCTTGGAACATAATTATAGTTGATGTATCAGCTCAAAGCTAGATTAAAAACATATCATGAAGCTCTGAGAGCATATGGCTAAAAAAAGGAGTGATAAATAAACAACAGAAAATGGTACCTATTGTGAATTTTTAGTGCAAGTTTTAAAAAATTCATAATTTATTGTGAAATTTTAAAAAAATAACTGTAGGGCCATCCCTCCGATCCAATAACATATCTCCCTTGAACAATATAAAAGATTGTTTTATTTTTGTTTTCAATATGATTATTGCACAATAAATTTTATAATAGGAAGACAAAAAATTTTGTGAAAAATACTGATCATATCCTAAAATTATCTTGTCTGAGCACTGGATTTATCTGATGTTTATTAAGACACATATTTAACATTGAGCAATATAAATAAATGCACATTGTACTTTATAATATAAACTGAACTGTTAATTCTCTCAAGTATGTTTAACTATTTGCACAGGAAATACAGAATATCAAGTTTCTGCAAAATACACAGAATAGGAATTAACTTACATTATGTTATTAGACACTATGTCTTGTAGGGCTACATTGGATGATCGGGTGGAGAGAAATAGGTAGCATATTTGACCAATTGGAGCTATACTGAGCGGATGAAAAAGGAAAAAAATACGAAAGGCACAAAGAAAAAAGTGAACAAAGACAATTATACAATGTATTTAATGATATTTGCCATAAGGTTCATGGTTAGATTCCAGTAAATTTCCTTTAAATGTCCTTTAGCTACTGTAATTATTCTGGAAACCTTTTTCCATAATATGTAATAATAACCTTAGTTACTCTGTTTCTTCTGAGGATCAATTATAGTCTTGATAATTATTTAAATCAGGTAATAATTTGCCAACTCTTCTTGACAACACATTTTTGACATCCTAATCCCTAACTTGGTTGAAATCTGTGCACTTTCAGTTACACTATACAATTAAAATTTCATTCTGTTGATTTTCACAACTAATTCGACTTTGGTCAAATTTTGTAAAAATTAAGCTGAATACAAAACTTCTTTTACCAATTTTTGAAGCAGTTTTGTGATTACTTATTACTCTTTTGCTATTACTTGTGACCAGACTTTTTGTTAACTAAAGGTTGTTAAATTGTTAACTTACACTTGGAGGAAACGTTTTCGTCTTACTACTTCTTCAGACGAAAACGTTTTCTCCAAGTGTAAGTTAACAATTTAACAACCTTTAGTTAACAAAAAGTCTGGTAGCAAGTAATAGCAAAAGTGTAATAAGTAATTAACAACCAGCTCGTCATGAACAGCAACAAGATTTCGATAGTTTTGTGATCTTATGATTGTGTGACAATGTCTAAGAAAATTTTACAGAATATATGTTTTTTTCAAAGTTTTTGAGCACTTTTTTTTAATGAAATTATGAAATGAAACTATTAAATATATAGTCTTATAAAATAATTTTCAAATGGTCTAATAATAACCTAACCTAACAGCTGGATTAATTAAGTGTAAGGTGGCAAACACTTTTAACTTGACATTAATACGTACACACCCAAGTACATTATACGCTGGCTAAAATTTTAAATGGAATAGTATATTCAGTACAATTTTTTGAAGTCAGTATAGTTGTAAAATATAGTATACGCCTAATCACTCGGAATTGAAATAACTGATGGAGATTACCATGAATAATGAAACTGAAATGTTTATACCTAATATGAAAAAGTTATAAAAATGTATTTAACATACGTTATTAGAAAAACGTTAAATTCCTACTCTACATAATATGTCAAATATAATGAATTGAATATCTTCCAAATTGCCTCAATGAATCAGTTATTTCTCTCTTTTGACCCTGTACAAACTATATATAAACTTATATAAATTTACTTGCTTTTGTGGGTTTGAGTAGTTAGTTGGCTTTGAGTGTTCATTTAATAAAATAAATATCCCCCCCATGTCTCACTAAAGTTCCCAACTTTTTGGCAAAAAGCAAAGGTGGTTATTATTAAAAAAACTATGATTCACAAATAAAATGAAAAAAAAAACAAGAAATTATAACAATTATGAGAAGAAAAGGAAATAGAAAAGATTAAAACTAAGAAACAATAAAATTTATAAAACCTAGTGGCAATAATGTAAGTACAAAAAGGGTTAAAAAGGAAAGAGTTGTGTTACCCTTCAAGCATGAGTGTTTGCTATGTGTCTGTTCTGAGAAAGTTGTAATAACGCCAGAGCATCGGGTTCATGCCAACACGGTGTAATATCTGATAGAAATAGTAACTCCTTAGTAATCTCTTGGATTTTTTGAAAGTATGTTATCTAGTGGATTTTTAAAACTTGTTTTATAGGCAAGCCTTTGAAACTTATTCTTTCACTATGGAATCACCCTTACTAAAGCATGTGTGACTGATTATTACTGTTATGAATTGTGCAACCTCAGTAAGTCAGAGGTGCAACTTGTCCCACCAGGGGATGAGTAATGGCAATAATCTTGAAATTTTAGAAGAACCTACAGACAAAAGTGCGCATATTAGTGATAATGGCACATATACGGTAAGTAATGGTAGTGACACATCATCAACGGTAGTAGCAGTGATGATAAGCATGACACTGGTAGTCCTGGAAGCAGTGAAATAGTGTTCTAAAAGTGATGGAATGTTAGTCAATTGTTTTTACTTTATTTTCTATTGATATTAAAATTTTATCTAACTATGTAAAATTTTCTACAGTATTACAAGAAAATTTCATTAGTTAATGTTCAGTAGTTTTTGGATTGTAATTGTTAAACAAACAAAGTAATTTTGGTGGCATTTAAACACCACAATAAAGGAACACAGCGAATAATAAACATTGGCTTGAAGAGATAGGAATAGAAAAATATTAATTTTATCAAATATGTATTATGATATAAACAGGCAAGGATACAATCAATAGCTGCAGTATTAATCCCTATTGCCATCTTTAAACTTCCCAGAAAATTATATCTGTTATAAAATGATTCAACTCATTATAAACAGAATGTGTGATTTTGACGGTAGCACTATGCTGTACAGCTGTTTCATTTTGCCCACTGGGTCAGAATAAATACCTAGCAAGCTGAGTAATTGGGATTTTCATATTTAGCGACATCATCCAATACTCCACCACCAAAGAATTATGAATGCTGCATAATTGGATCCCTGTATGTTGCAGGTGTTCTATCCTGAAAGATTGCTAAGTTCATCCATACACTTTTTTCCCTCCACTGAACATTAGTGAGCTGAGCAATACAGGGACTCTAACACTACTCGCTGTATTAGGAAAAAACAAACACCCAACTGCTGGCACCAGAGAACTGACCCTATTGCAAGGCACCTTACGGAGTAACGACATTTCCTTTATTTTCATATTAAGTTTGGATATCGGAGGTTCCGGATATGAGAGGTATACATTTTTATATAAAAAATACATATATTTTTGTATAATTACAGTCACATCTGGAAAATTTTTGTTTGATAACCACATTGATGATTTAAGACTATTGTGCAGGTAATTTCTGAAATCTTGGATGATCTTCTTTATTAAATTTGGTTACAATTCTTTCTTGTGATATACTTTCCTGTCCAAAGTAGAGCTAATAAAGCAACAGTCTAACAAAGGTAAAAATCAAAACAGTTTAGTCCAAATCTCACCACACATTACTTTATTAAAATAAACACACTGATGTCGCCTTCTTCAGCGCTTGGCTACTACATTGCGCCAAAACTAGTCTGATTGTTTTATGAACTAGTGTGTTTATTTTAATAAACTAATGTATGATGAGATTTGGAGTCAACTGTAATGATTTTTACCTTTGTGAATAGTTCTCACTAGCTAAGCTCTAATTAACTTTAACTGTATAACACTTCAAGAAAATTTCAAAAATGAACTGGTGAACTGTTATACAAACATGTAAGCTTGTACGATTCAAGTCCCAAAATAAATATAAAATATGTGATTTATAACAAATTTGGTATTTAACACTTTCACTGTGGGTCACATATTTACCGATTCTACTGAAGAATGCGATCATGTAATTTTACGGGTCCGTAATTCAACATTTTATATTGCGTAATCTATATTTTTACGAGTTTAGTCTAATTAACTAAAAAAAAAGTAGTCTGTGATGTTTTGTGAATATAAATAACACATTTCATTACTAGATAGCACACAATGTATTACTACAGACTTATTGCCAGCTGTTTACAAAGATGATGTAATCGCTTGTTTGGGTGGTCAGTGTTTACGAGAGCGCTAAATGAGACAATGGATTTGTTGAACGACAGTGAAATCGTGAAGATATTAGATGAAGTATTTAGTGATAATGAAAGTTTATTTCAAGACGATTGATTCTGATTATGTAGATATTTCAGGTAAGAAAACACACAAAATTGCTAGACGGCAGTCATCAAAATTTTTTATGGTTATTTTTACTAGACCTAGCTTTTACTTTATTGCAAACAAAAAAGAAACAACTACTGAGTTCATAAAAGTGCTTGGTGCAGAATTGCCAGTGACAGAACAAGAAAATCCACAACCGAGGTCAAGTGGCCTATCAATTATTTAGCTTGCAAGAATTTTTTTAGAAAACATACCAGTACCACCAGGAAAAAATCAAATACAAAGAATGTGTAAAGTGTGTTGTGCAAAGGGGTCGAAAAAAAATGAGAAATCCAAGAGGTAAAACAAATCTTTCTGGTGTTGTGAGTGTCATGTCCAATTATGCAAACCATGTTTCAAGATTTGACACAGAAAAAAAATTTTAATGTATATGTAAATTTTTTCTACGTATATAAAGAGTTGATTTGTGTAAATAAAGACAGTTTAAATGTATTTGATGTATTTAGTTTTGTGCACTTTCGTTTGATTTTTGTTTTTTCTCAAAAGTGACAGTTATAAAACAATATTTTAAATACACAAATTGAAATATAAAGTCATTGTGTTTCATATCAAAATATAGAAGAAATCAGGACAATCCAGGCATGTAAATTTCATTTCTATATCTTTTATAGGTTTAAAGTTATGATCTTTTAAAACACCCAAAAACCTCCAGCATTCTACTATGGAACCTGGACCAGCGCTCAAAGTGTTAAAGAATATAGATTTTTCAAGATAGACGGAAACATTATCACCACTAAATAAATTCATAAGAGGCCTAACAGCCAAAAACCTCCATTAGTATTAGTTATCATACAGTACATACAGTGTTTTTTTAACATTTTATACACAGTTCATCTTAATGTGTAAATATCTATAAAAGCGTTCCATAATTAATGAAATTATTGTATTTTTAATTTTTGTTTGTTTTATCTAACATTCTCTGTTTAACCCAGATATTTGTTAGTTCAGATCGGCTGCTGTCATGGTTGGATTTGGACTAACTTAACGAGATTTTACTGTACTGGTATTTTGTTCCGTTGATGTTGATTTGACAGTCTGGATATTTAATTATTTCTATCACTGATATTTCAATAAATGACTTTCTACTATATATTATGATCATAAAGAACAATAAATAGCTAATTATCATTTAATGTAAATATATGCTCAAGGATAGAAACAATTTTTCTATACTGTAGATCTTGCCTTATTCAAGTGTTATCTTGTTTATAAGAAACTAAGAATAAATTTAGATTTAATGAATCCACGGAGATAATCATGAATTATTCTGTAATCTACATCTTCTATTATACCACCTGAAATGATAAAAATTATTTTTGCAAATTTCAATAAAGCTCTAAAATACTCAATGGACACACTTCCAAAACATATCCCTCCAAGGTAAAATCAGTATGGTGTAAATGCGGCTTCATTAACAAATTTTTGAAAAATTCTTAGAAACTGAATTGTCATTTATTTAATACTTCATTTGGGTGCTTAAATAAACATGCAGAAACTGATACATTGCCTGAAATATCATTTAAAATTATTTGTAATTATTTGAATAATGCTACTACTTAGGTAGTTTTATTTGCAATGAATAAAAATAAATTCATTTATATTAAATTAATAGTAGAAAGCTATAACAAATCTCAATAAATCAGCATAAGAAAAACTTACCCATTGAAAAAAGCATCCTATATAATGACAGACATAAGATATGATAGAAGTCATTCCCAAAACAGCAGTAAGTGTCTCGCAGCCTGATATTAACAAGGTTTTAATTGTCGAGAGTAGAAATGCCATGGTAGTATCAACAGGAAGTTCTACCTTGGTGTTCATATTTAAAACTATTGCTCCACATTGCTGGGACACTCGCAAAATCCAAAAGGTACGTAAGACACAAGGGACATTAAGTCTCAACCATTCTGTTTCTACCAAAGCTGAGAGGCCAAAATTCCTGAAAATATTTTATTGCATAAATAAAGAGTTTAGTGATGAACTAAAAATACTTTATAGTTATTTCACTTGACTTTTTATTAAGTAAACAGAAAAATTTAAAATTTTGCACTGACAAATTACAGCAGTTCCTCAATAATTAAGCAAATATGAAACAAAACCTACCAGATTACTGAAAACACTGATATAGTAATACAGTAATATAAGTAGCAAAATAAAATTTATTTATGTATCCCTTCACTGAAAAGGTATGATTTATTTACAGTTTCATTATTTGGTACCTGCTAAATGTATGTTCCTGTACTTTACACAAATCGAATCCTTGGTTAACACCAATCGATTCTACATCTGGATAAGAAAGGTCTTTTTATTACGCCTTAGCTACAATTAAATACACATTAATTTAATTTTGTCTAGTAATAAATAAATACATACTTGCACTCATGCCATGCTACTTTTATTTATCTATAGGTTATGTATTGTTGTGATGCTAACTTAAAATTAGTGACTCATAAATCTGATGATATTTGACCAGGGGAATGAGAAAAAGGACAAGTTACAAAAAGGGGATTTTAGTTTAAGTGATGAAAATTATTAATTTGGAGGCAACCAGGATTTATTTATTAAACACACAATGGTTGTTATATACAAGATAGTGACCAGTAAATGTGGTATGCAGGCTAATAAATTAGTGGTTACAAATATATAAAATAGGTTGGGAACAAGAAGAAAGCGACTCTGACTAAGAAAATAGTCTGCAACCAACTTGTAACCGGATTTGGGTTTTTTTATATAACATTTTTTTAATGTTTAGTATTTTGTATATATGTAAAAAAATACAATGTTTTATATAAACTTTTCAAATTGTCATTGTTTTTCAAGAACGATTTAATCTTATCGTTGGATTTCTGAAAATAGCTGAATTACTGGAGTGGCTTGCTTAATGAAGTGTAGGATTAGAGAGGGACTGCAGTACTAGTTTTATGAATATGAGATATAAGTTTACTATTCCCATTAAAACCGACATTTAAACCACTTTTGCTGACCAACATAAACATTTTGCTGATCTATGACACTAAAATAAAAAAGATCAGCAGATATCAAATTATGTTCAGATGAAAATCTTGTTCAGAATAAAGTTGAATTTTTACATCTTTAATACCTGAGGGAACAATAATATTCGACTAATAGGATCCTAGAAAAAAATATAGTAAATTACGTAGATGTATAGATACTACTGTATTTGAGTACTTTACTGTATGTCCAACGTATTTAAATAAATTACACTATGATACTTATAAATACAGCATTATGTTATTAATACATAAGGCATTTAGTCATTTAATTTTCACTGGGATTATAAATAATAAGGAAAATATTGTGTTACATAAGTTAGTAGTTATCCCAAAATTTTTTAAAAATGAACTGTAATCCTCCTATATTTTAGAAACCAAAGAAAAGAATTTTAGCATACTAATTTCAATTACTTTAGAAAAAATCTTTGATTGTTGATATTTCATTGTCAACCAATTTTTCATTTTAAACATAGCACAAAAAATTTAATCTGGTACACCTTCTTTCAAATCTATAAATCTTTAAACTGAATCAAGGTTAGCAGTAGCTTCCTGAAGTGTAGGAGATGTTATTGCTCTGTATGATATTGCGCTGTATTGTTCAAGACAACTTAATTGGCCAGCCAAATCATTAGGTTTATGTTTCAGAGTGTTGACTATATTCTCATAATCAATAGAACAATCTGTCACAATAACTTTATCATCTATCAAAAAATAGTCACCATATGTTATGTCACTTGGTACCAATTTGTAAGATTTCTCTTAAAGAATTTTAGTCATTATTGTCAATGTTTTTAATGTGGTTAGTCCGAGGTAAAACAATGTCTTCTGCTCAAAATTCTTCAACCGGTTCTTGTGTGTGTGTTTTTTTTTAAACCAGCTTTCCTAGAACAGTATGTCGTTCCAAGTTTTCTGAATTTCAAGTCGTCATACAATTTAATAGATATAGTTCTGTTTGTTTACTGAACACATATACTGTATATTTCTAACAACTTTTTGATAATTCTATTCTTATACAGTAGGACCTTCAAATAATCTGGGCAGGTTTTTGTGGTAATTTTTTACCATAGTTTTTGACGAGAAAATTGTAATTATTGATGTTAAAATATTAGTTTGGGACATAATACCGTACGCTTAAAAGCCTTACAGAGTATTTGTCTTTTTAGATAACAACTGCTAACCACAGCATAGAGCATAAATACGACTGGAAAATGCGGTACAGTACAGTATCGAGGTGTGTGCGTTGACACGACAGCCATCTGTCTATGTACAAACGATTATAGTGAGACTCAACCAAATAATCTAAGTTACGCTGAAGCATTATTCCAGTTAGATGACATAATAGGAGGAAACAACCTCAACTGAGCTCCTAATGCTGAAGCGAATGCATGATAGGGGAGCTCCCAAGCGCTACACAAAACTAACATAGCAGAGCATCACGCCCTTCTTATCGATTCCAAATACAGTGGAACCCCTCAAATCTGAACTGATTGGGACTCTAGCCTGTTCGGATTTGGAAAAGTTTGGATTTCGGATTTGCTGTATATTTTGCATTTGACAGAATTGCGTTTTTTTGTATCAAAAATTAAAGTTTTCCAATGCTACAAGTGAAAAGTCTTTGGAACAACGCTATCATTCGCAGTTTCTGTGAATGAAAATATTGACAAGGCTGTATTTTTATGGTTCACACAAGAGAGGCAAAAAAGAGTTCCTATTAGTGGCTCATTAATACAAAAAAAGGCATTACAGTTAAACAAATTATTGAACAGTGATTTGGAATTTACTGCTAGAAATAGATGGTTGGATACATGGAAGAGAAGGCACAGAATTAGACAACTAACGGTAAGCGGGAGGAAGTTTTCAGCTGATAATATTGCTGCAAAAGAATATTTAGACGAATTCACATATTTGATTTTGTCTGAAAATTACTTACACCAGCAAGTGTATAATGCGGACAGATTTAATTTTAAAGCCCATCCCACTAAAAGTGTTGCTTCTAAAGAGGAATCTCCTGTACCATTATTTAAAACGAGCAAACAGCGTCTCACGGTTTTAGCTGACAATAACGCAGCGGGAACAAATAAGCTACCATTAATGGTGATTGGAAAATCCGCCAAGCCACAAGCCCTAAAAATATGAACTTGAATGCTCTCCCTGTTCATTACAGAAATCAGTGAAAGGCGTGGATGACTGTTGATATTTTTTAGGACTGATTCAAAACTGAATTTGTTCCTTCCGTAAAAAAATTTAATGAAAAAATGGACTGCCACCAAAAGCTCTACTTTTGATAAACAATGCTCCTTCACATCCTTCAGACATGCAGTTGGTATGTAAAGACATAAAAGCAATTTTTTCCCCACCTAACGTTGACATTGTTGCTTCAGCCTATGGAACAAGGTGTACTGCAGAACATGAAACTGAGTTACACAAAAAAGCTTCTGCAAACATTAACTGAAGAATGATTGTTCACTTTCTATTCCAGAAAAACTTAAAATGATTACAATAAAGAATGTAATGTACTGGGTAGCTGAATCCTGGAATAATATCAGGAACACTTTACTGCAGAAATCTTGGAAGAGGCTCTGGCCTAGCTTCGAATTTGTGGAACCATCACTTAGAATACGGGTTAATGAAACTGAGCTCTTTCAGCTCTCATTCAAAGAGTACCAGGATGTTGAAGAAAGTTGCCTGGAAGAGTGGACAGCACTAGATAACAATGAAGAATATACCGAGCATGACATGATGTCAAGGATCCAGGATCAACACGATAACAGTGTAGCAGAGAGCGATAGCGAGGAAAAAGATGCCTCTAGAAATTCTGTTACTCATGCCGACATTGCTGCCACTCTTGACATTGTGTTGCGTTATATGGAACAACATGCACCTGCAACACTCAATGATATTATGCTAATGCACGGTGGTGCAACATCGCATCCTCAGGAAGGTTTACGTCTCTTCGCCAGATGAAGATTATTGATTTAAAGTGAAAAATATAGTTGAATATTTGTGTCTTTTCTTTTCAAGTGAAAAATATAGTTTAGTGTTTCTCATTGTTATTTTTATTTTACTGTCAATAAACTCTAAGTTATTGAAGTGATACAATAGTGCAGTATAGGCCTTCGTATTATATCATGTTTTTACACTGCCAATTCCAATATATTGCACATCTCAGTCCCGTTTTGCGTAAGTAGCAAACTTTCAGTACATACTTTATTAAATTTTAGATACTTGTTTAAAACTTTATTTTCATCAAATCATGTTCGGATTTCGCGGGGGTTCGGATTTGAGGGGTTCTACTGTAACTTAATTCCAGTGCTTCCTGCATTTACATATTGAGCTGTAAAATACCTGTTGCTGCTCTAACATAATGTTGCGTTAGTGCGAAATCTCGGTTGTAACGCCGGCATGATAACAACTTATTATTGGGATGGTAATTGTAGTATTTGGAATCGAGAATCGGGAATAAAACATTCTTGGTATCGGAATTGGTAATTTTTAGAATCAACCCATCACTAATATATATATCTGTGCGTGTGCGTGCGTGTGTGTGTGTGTGTGTGTGTGTGTGTGTGTGTGTGTGTGTTTAACATCATTTGTATTAGATAAAGGTGATATTTCTTTAAGTACATGCTTTATTTCCCTGCTTTTCAGGCATTGTCTAATTAATCAAGATCACCTCTATTCCCAGCTAGTCCAAATTATCGAGGTTGGATATATGTAATAGACCAGTACTATGCTCTGGTCTATTGGTTGAAGTTAAGAAGTTACAAAAGTAGTAAAAATACACTTATGGTTCATAACTCTTGAGTAAATTACTTTGGATATGCAGGACAGTTACCTATCATAAACACTATTTTTCTGTTTTTGGGACAAAAAAAATTATCTAACATAAATAGCTATTTTCAAATATATCATTAGTAACCCAAGCTTTTCTGTTTGTTTCATACCCAATAGATAACGATTTAACATTAGCAAAACATTGTGGCTTCTTTCTTTCAATGACATGTTTGCACTTAATAGGACTATATAGCGGATCACACGTTAGCTGGCACATGACCTTGAAGAGTGAGCATGGGGGAGGGGAGGTAGAGGAAGCAAAAGACTGTTCCACAGACATTATAATATGAGGTATAGTATTTATATCACAATAATGTAGATTTGACAAAGCCCAAAGGCCGCTATTGATATTATTTTATTTATTACAATAACCAGATCCTTTACGTATTTTTAAAAAAAATTTACTTGAACCCGTTTTCTAAATGATCGCAATGCCTACAATTTCTTAGTGTTGACTTTTGTTGCATCAGGCACTACAAAAAACAAAGTTTTAAAATTGGGCTAGCTTTTTGTTTTCTATCGATCGATCGCACACCAGCTTACAAGTGAATAGCTATAACATAGTCTGCTTTATCATCATTAGATTTATTAGCCTTTAAAAGCTAATCATGTTTTACTTTTGTTTGCTAAACAATTTGTAGAATAAATTGGTTTCATCAGCATTTAAAGTGTGTGATTCATCATAGTCTGTTATGTTTTAAATATATGTCTGTTATGTTTTAAATATTGTATTTATCCAGGTATCACCAAGTTTTTCATTTACATTGGTACTTTCCCCACAACAAGTGTATAGCGTGTTTTTGCCTAAATTAGTTTAGCCATCCTACATGGACTTTCATTTTAAATCTTTGTAATTAAACTATTGCATGAAATATCAGGCCTTTTCACACCAAATTGGTCCAGTGGTGAGCAAACTTTCATCATGAGTGTTTCTGAACCACTCCAAAACACTTTGACAATGTCTGATGAGCAACAGACTTTAATCCCTTTATTTAAATTAGAAACCATAAAATCCGATTGAAAACTCTGTTGTAAAATCTTATAAATTGTAGTGTGTTAGCAGATATGCCGAATTGTTCAGTTTTCCTTCATTCACTCCTTTTATCACTCTATTTTACCAACCAAATTTAAAGTTTTTCATTTCATTTTATCCATGATGGCATGCAACACCCAAAGAATAAAGGCACACAGCAGAATTAAAGAAACTTTTGTTATACAATACACACAAAAATTGCAAAAAAATTAAAAATAAAGGTATGTGTTGTAGCTTTATACGTTCATGTGACATTATGTCATACTTTTTAGGGCCATGACATTAAAATCAAATTTTACATGATATTGTTTTACAATGGACACTGATCACAATGAAAATAGATTTTTCAGTAAAAAAACAATAATGACATGTGACATTGCGCCTCTAGACAAATACTGTAAGCAGCTACATCACGTAATACAAAAACAATCCTTTAACTGAAAAAAAATTCTAGCAAATAAAATGAATTAGAAGTTGTTATTTACTGTGAATAAGAAGTTGTACTGTACACAGACTGTACAGTACAGCTATTGTACAGTTTATATTAGAAGTCCAAATATTATAATTGAGAAATGCTAAAGGAATTATCCAGAACCTGTTACATGCAGTATGATGTGCTTAGTCACTTCTTATCTATTCAAAACAACTGATGTGTATATACATTACACATCCTTGAGTAGCAAGTCAAAATGCTGTGTCACCACACCAATCAGTCATGTTGCATAGCAATTCAATCTTCCACATTTAAAAAGATTGTTATGCTTCAACAGCAATAAAAGATTTAAAAAGTGATCCTTTAATTTTCATGGCACATTAATTTTTTGTTAAAATTACACTAATATTAGTTTCGTGAGAAAGTAACAAAAACACAATTTTCAGTTAAACTTATAGATAATTAAGGTTTGAATTACAAGAATTATACTTCTATAAAAAACATTTAGCTTGTCAAGGGGTAGTTAACACCTTCAAGTAATAGACAATTATGACTAACAGTAATTCAACTTCAATATCATAAATTGTGAAAGCTGGGAAAATTGTTGCACGTTTTTACCCTTAACTGTCATTTATACCAGACAAAACTTTTTTTTAATGAAGCAATTTTGTAAATTATAATTTACTGATTTCCTAGCATTATTTATACACTTTTATCTCTTTGGTGTATATATTACAATTATATACACGTGCAACTAAAAAATGAAATTTGAAAAAATTGTATACATATACTCTACAATCAATTTACATGAGTTATTAACTTATTATATGTAACAAGGCAACTGTATCCTAGAGTATACAAAATTACTCAAACATCAGCAAAATAAATTTAAAAATGTAAGACAATTATTGAGAAGATTATAAGCAACACTACTATTTTATGTCAAATGCAAGCACGTTACAGTTTTATAACCCCATGTATTAAATCTTCCATTCCATTCAGCTATAGTAGCAAACTTAATATAATAATTGAAGTGAAATTAAAGCAAAAAATAGTTCATCACAACATGAAATTTATTAACAATAGTGTTAAATGTGCTGATACCACAAGGGAACTTGAATAAATAGTTTTTTTTTAGTTACATACGGCACAAATTGGAAAGAACGAATTGGATCAACTAAAAGACGCTTTAATAAAGGCTACACAACAGACTTGTAGGGTAACCAGGGGCGTGGTGTTGGACAACTGACCCTTATTTATTCTGTTTTTATTTCTTTTGGCATTAAACTGAACCACTTAGAATACTAACAACATATTTTAATCATACCGTCCTATTCTCTTTTACTGTATGAGCAGTCCTCACTCCAATCTCGTGATGGAACTACAATCAATTTAACCCTTCAAACCAGTATTTTATGGGTTTTGGTGCTACTATTGCTTCCTCCTTTTACTAGCTAACTTGAAACTACACCATTTCTCCACATTTACCACTTTATCTTCTCCTTTCTTCTAATAGGAGAATAAACCTCTCTTTACTATAAAGACAAAACCAGGACTGCCAGGACATTAATCTGTCAGGCCTAGCATGTTCTGTTCTGAAATAAGTTAGCCTAGTATGCCTGTTATCTCTACCATATCAACATTTTTTAAACTGGAGTTTCCGTATAAACTTTTTTATATAAGTGATAAAGAGAGATATTATTATGTATGATATAATACAAAACTGGAAAACTGAGTAATATTAATGCATTCATGCAGTTAAATTGGAAATCCAGTGTTTACTACAAGCTATTTTATTTGGCTACAACTCATATGCCAGTGTACAGTGCTTTAATCTTTTTTAGGTATTTAAATAAAGATGTTCTATTACCTTATAATCTCAAAGAGAGTTCAATGATTACAAAAATTTATAAATTTATGAGTGAGTATTTTCGTTAACTCTTTAGTAATAACAGCCACTTTATTTTACATTATACTCCTATGAACTATGCAATATATTTTAAAATTTCTTATTAATTTGATAAATTTCGCTAAACAAAATTAATTACTGTGTTTGTTCTCTCAAGAGTATAATTAATTACCTTTTTCTGATATGTCTTGTTTGACTGTAAAATTTAAACAAACTATCTACTCAAAATTGTTAATATTTATTGCTTCAACTGTCTATTTTGCCACTGTATTTATTAATTATGTTTTCAATTCTTTATCAATAACGTTAAACTTTAAGTACATACTACTATATTAAAATCTTTTAAATTAAATATTTTTAGCATTAAAACTGCTAAGTTCTTGTCCCTCCTGAAAAAGCTATTTTATTGTAAATAATTATTTATAACTTTGACTTCTTTAAATTATTTCTAATTTTTCTTGTATCCTATATTTATACCATAACTTCAAACAGTATTATGTGTTTTATTTTTCTTTTGTTTACATTTATTTTAGGTTTTTTTAGTAATCCTTAATCCAGATTCATTATACATATTTCATCTTAACACTGTTATTTATTTATCAACTTGCTGGAATAGACCCTATTAGATTATTATTACTTTTAAAAGCTTTTTGTTACCTGAAATTAATAATGTACCTTCCTTTTTATTAAATTTAAGTAATTTACTAATTATTCTATTAATTACATACAATTATTTATCTCTTCCTCATTATTACTTTATGAATGATGTTATTTTTGTTTTGTTATAACACTACTATAATGTATTATAAAATAAATGAGCTTATTGTGTTTTTAGAATCTGTGATTTAAGTATTCTATGTAAACAAAATAGCAAATATTTGTTAAAAAACATTTAGATGGTTTTTGCATACTAGTTCAAATGTGATAGAAGTTATAAAGTAGCATTGAATTAAATTTCAAATCTAAATATTAATTTCTGAATGTTTATTTCAAATCTAAATTAGTTTTTAATATTTAATAAATAATTACTTTTAATTCTTACCCAATAAAATTGCGTGCATGGAGATATCCACCATAAATAGTTTGAAATACAGGAATTGCACTACACCATAAAACAAATATAACCATAGCCAATGGTATTAATGCTGAAAATACAGGAGCATGATGGTAAACTGCAACTGGTAATGGTAACAGTCCAAGTACTGATGGTGCCAAGAAACTCAACGGCAACAGCTTTTGTAACAAACTGTACCTTGGTCCAAGATAAACAATAGGAAACAGGTATGACAAAATTCCTTGGATCACATAATTTTGCAATAAAGTAAAAAAACATCCATCCTCATCAATAACATGGTCAATATTTAATGAAAGAATATTTTCTAGGACACTTCCTCCAGTAACAGTCATGCTTGCATTGATGGCTTTCATTGTACTTACATTTGCCCAATAGGACACAAAAACAATCCCCACTGATATCAAGTACATGTACACTATTACCAAGTGCTTTGTCCATAGCATAAACACACACGTTGCAGCAATACATCCTGAAATATAATAAACTGTGTTTACAAATACTTCAATACTGTATATTAAAGTGAATGCTAAAATACTCATATGTGTTTAATATTTACCAAAGACGGAATCAAATAAATTTTTGTCTTCAAACACTATTTAGAATTGATTCTAACCAATAAAATTTTAAAAAAATTATTAGTGGTTGAAATTTTAAAAAATACATGCTCAACTTCTATTTAACACCATATTCGAAACTACATTACTATATATCTAAAAGTATCAAGTCAGGATAGATAGGTTACAAATAAAAATAAGTAAACTAACATAAGATAGACATATCATCAACATATGTTGTTCCAAGACCGAGGAGAATGAAGGTCACTCACTTACTTTACAGGGAAAATGTCACTTTTATAAACAAAATTTATAGTTAAATTTTTTAACTACAAATGAATTATAAAACTATATGGCAATTCTTGAAAATTACTCAACAAAAAAAGGCTTTTTGCCATCCTAATCCTTCACGGTGCAAGCTCACATCTTTCATAAACCTTCAGAATAAAACCTGTTGTTGATATGGGCCCATGTGAGTCTTGGAATAAGAGCATGGTTGTACATCCAAGGCTTTCTAGGTCCAGGAAAAGGAATACAATCTACTATTTTAATGTCTGACTTAAGGATAGAATTCAATACATAACCAGAGTCTGCTCAGTTTTCATGTTGGAAAAACATTCTAGAAACTTGAAAGACGCTAGCATTTATTGCTTTGTTGTTAATCATCTATGCTGGATTCATAAGAAAAAACACTGAATTCATCCTAGCCAGACATAACAATCTACACTGGCTGGGTTTTACCTTTAGCAACCAGACCAGTAGAAAAAGCCATAAGCAAAATGTCATACATTGTGTTTTTTACTTCTATAAAGAAACGTCAAATCATCTGTAGAAGCCAAACAAGAAAGAACCACTGTTCAAG
The DNA here is from genome assembly GCA_036971475.1 of Prosapia bicincta. Taxonomy (NCBI): domain Eukaryota; kingdom Metazoa; phylum Arthropoda; class Insecta; order Hemiptera; family Cercopidae; genus Prosapia; species Prosapia bicincta. The sequence continues at coordinate 39,340,367 of JBAIZL010000002.1, forward strand.
AATTCCTGACTTTTGTTGACACATATTGGTTATCAAGTGGTACCACTTTAATGTAATTTTAAGAGCAAATTAAAAACTATCCTTGAACCCACTGGGGAGGTGGGTTAAACTGAATCACCAAGTTCTTCCATTATTGCATATCGGTTCTGAAGTAAAGGTTTTCGTAATATTAATAGGCGAGTTTTCTTAATATAAGAGGTACTTAAAAGTGGCACATAGCCTATTGTAAGAGATTGTGCTTCACTGAACCATAAAAAAAGGGTTTTTTCCATTTGGGAAGACATTTGTTTGGATGGGACGGAAAAAGATGGGGTATTATGCTTGGGGGTGACTTGTTTAACTTTGGGGAATTGGCTGACATACTTTTTTTAAAATTTTACAATAATTTGTTGAATTCTGTGATTTAAAAGCTAACAGTGTAACTCGAAAACTAATTATTTATCTGAAGGTGTACGGAACTACAACAAAGGAAGATTTAGGTATTGCATATTAGAAATATAGATCTTATATGCACAGATCATTAATTAATTACTATGTTACAACTGAAATGTTAACAAACTTCCTTCAAAATTTTGAAAAAAGTTGACAATCTCGTAATTATGCAAATGTACTAATCTCATATCAGATCATTCTATAAATATTAAATTAATTGTGTATGAAATCATTCAGCATAATAATTTACTAAATAAATTTGAATCTGTATTTCTATGATTTAAGCAAACAAATAGTAACCTAATCATATCTTTCTTTTTAATCACTTAAACAATAGTTTATGACTATGCGAACTTTAAATTTAGTAAATTTGTTAAATCTTACTGAGACAGAACGTTTTCGATCGCTATGTGCAGATCTTCATCAGTGTCTTCTGCTTGGAGATGTTGGGTCAAGCGGTGACGGTTTTAAAGGTAAGTTTTCGACAGTATCAAATAGGATCGAAAACCTACCTTTAAAATCGTCACCGCTTGACCCAACATCTCCAAGCAGAAGACACTGATGAAGATTGGCACATAGCAATCGAAAATGTTCTGTCTCAGTAAGTTTTAACAAATTTATTAAATTTAAAGTTCGGATAGTCATAAACTATTGTTTAAGTGATTAATAAGATTAACCGAACATAATGGACTACAAAATTCAAGATATCTTTCTTGCTATTCATATCATGTTTCTAAAACAAAACAATTTAACCTAATTAAATATTAGGGGTCTACAATAAAATAATACGTTACACACATAATACAGAATTTATTTTTATTGCACTTAAAATAAATTTGTAGAAATTATTTCATAAATTAATACATTTATTAACTTATACATTGAAAAACCTCAAATTGAATCTGTGAATTTGTCTAAATATCCTTTTGTAGCAAGATTTTCAGCTGATAACTTCCCCAGCGCTTATTGTTAGTTGTCTAATTCCGTGCCTTTTCTTCTATCTAGCCAACCACTTATTTCATTAAAATAAAAATTATGCCAAAACGCAATGCTACAGTGTGCTAGTTACATGACGTCATGTATCCCTCCTCGAGGCAGGCAGCCGCTTTACAACTGCTATATCCGCGCTAAATATTTTACCCAACTTTAATTAAAGAAAAAATAATGTTTCTAGGCCCAAAAAAACATTTCCATGAAAATAGCCTTTTTACATGTTTTTAAATGTTTCATGCAAATATAGGCCCGGTTTAGGGAACTAAACAATTACCAAAGTTTTGAGTGATAGGGTTGTTCCAAAGACTTTTCACTTGTAGCATTGAAAAACTTCAATTTTTGATATAGAAATATGTAATGAATGCTCTTTTATTGTTCGTTAATAAAAATATGCAATTCTGTCAAATGCAGAATACACAGCAAATCCGAACAGGCTATAGGCCCAATTAGTTGAGATTTGAGGGGTTTCACTGTACTATATACCTATAAAATATGGTTATTTTATACATTACTATCAAACAAATCTACACATGTAAGGTAAGAGTAGAGTTAACGTGACATCAGCTACTGGCACAAGGTATTACTAAATGTAAGCAGATATCTAAATAGTTCTCAAATGAAAATATTTACCAAACCTTCAAATACCATAAAGACAACTAGGATAAGATTGGTCATAAAGATGATAATTGAACTCCAATAATGACCAAAATTTAACAAATAACTTTATTAAAAAATCATAAAAGGCCTTAATCAACTGCTATATCATTACTGTTCAAGTTCCAAAGTTAGAAATCGCAAAATGTAAAAACTGAATAACCTAGAGGACAATACTAATAAGTGTCTTATTGGAGTTATTAATACAATATCAATTGGTAAGTTCTAAATTCCACAAGCCAAACTATATAAAGAAATGGACTATATGTTACATTAACTCTTAGGCTATATATTTTATTTACGTTGAATATTCAATCACAAGTAACAAAATAACTCACCTAAACTCGAGGCTATGAGTTTTATTCCTGTTAGTAAAAATAGTTTATAAAATTCGGAATGTGTTGATGACTCAGGTTCATGAAAAGAACCTATTTTTTCAGCAATTAAATTGTAAGTGGCATTTGTAGTATCTTCTCTGCTGAAAATTTGTTCTTTTGGTACTCCCAGTCCAATTCTAAATAATTCATCAATAATAAATAAGGGAGGTACTCTTAAAATAACATCTACTAAACCAAATATTTTACTACGAAAAGACATTTAAAATATTATCACTTCACAGCAGATAAAAAATTATAACAGTCGCAATTGATACATACGAACAACGGGTAACATCTATACAGAAGTTTTGTAACCAATGTTGAACTTCCCAAATTATAGATGTTACTCTCGTACAATGACAGTATGAACTGATTTACAAACGAAATGCACTGAATTCAACATGTACTACAGTCACTGCCATTGTTCATTACTATCATTTACGGATCATAGATTCAAATTTACAGAACGTTGAAGATTTAAAGCTTTACAAATACCACGTCATAGATAACGTAGAAGATGGAAAAATTAATTTGTATTTTCGAATATTTTATCTATGATAGTAATCATAGTTTATTTACAGGTACAGATATCAGGAGATATCTATCGAATGTGCTTTAAAACATACAAAAATAATATTAACTCGCATAATTTTAACACTCAATTTCATTTAATATTTTGATGAAAAATAAATAGTAATAAAACATATGAAACAACAAAGGAATATATAGTATGTTACGTATGCAATAATAGTTATAACTGTAATTTGATAAAATTCTTGCATTAATTATATGTAGATCTGTTGAATTAATGTATCATATTTTCTATTTAATTAAATATTAATTACGTTCCATTTTGAATTTTAATAAATATTCTCAATCTTACAGCGAAGGAGTCACATACTATTTCTATTCTGTACAGTTACTAAAATACCAAAGTAACGTATAATTTCATAGACTCGTACAACGAATACGAATATATTCATAACCCTACTAGTTATAATTTTAAACTAAGTTTAAAATTTTTATTGTTTCATTAAATTATAAATTTCATTTTCAATAAACTGAAATTAGAAATTATATTAAATTAAGGGAATAAAATCAAATTTTGTACACTGAGGCCACTTTATAAACTGATTATATCATTTTAAACTCAATACATATAAGTTGACTGATGTAACCATTTTGAATTCACTGATTAATTTTAAAAATATTTATCTAAGTGAATACGTAATTGCTTACTTGCTGGCGCATCGGTTAGGTGTAAAGGCTCTAATGGGAATGGATTTATGACTGTGGAATGGGGTGGTTGTTTTGGTTGTGTCATATAATAGAAAAGGCTGTTAGCTTCAAAATGTGTGTGATAATTTAATACGTTTTCCTTATCTGTTGCGTAGTGTTTGTATATTTCATATTTTTCTAAGGTTGTTAGTTTTTTACTTTGTTTTAATGTGTGTAGAACATTTAAATTAGCTTGTATGTCAGTGTGTGTTGGGTGTTTTTTAGGTGTTTTGCGTAGCTGGATTTAGGGTTTGTTTGTTTTTTTGGGGGGTAATGTGTTCTTCGAAGCGTGTATAGAATGGCCCGCCGGTTTGGTCAATATAATAGCTGGGACAACCATTACAAGTTAATTTGTAATTACCTGAGAGTTTGTATTTGTCAGTTTCTTTTTGAAAAGGTTGTATGTGCTGTCCTAAAGTGTTTGTTGTTTTGTAGGATGTTTGGTAATGGAGTTTTTTGAATGTGGAGGCTATTTTGTATGCGTTTTTGTTGTGGTAGGTGAGGGGTATATATTTGTTGCTTTTTGTGTGATTTGTCTGCGTGGCCGTTTGATGGTGTCTATGTTTAATTTTTCTGAGTATGTTGTCTATGAGTGCGTGTTGGTAGCCGTTTTGTTGAGCGATGTATATTATGGTATTAAGTTCTTCGTTGTAGTCTTTCTGTAGCATTGGTATATTGATTAGGCGGTTAAAACATATGATTAAATGCGGCGTGTTTGTGTTGTGTGGGGTGATTAGATGTATTATGTGATACAATATCGGTAGTTGTTGGTTTTCTGTATATTTTGAAATTATGTCTGGTGTTGTGTTTGGTGAAGGTAAGGTCTAGAAAGTTTATTTTATTGTTTTCTTTTAATACGAGGGTAAATGTGAGGTTTTGGTGTATGGAATTATTGTAATTGTGTAGTTGTTTGATTTGCCGTTTGTTGCTGTTGTATAATATTAAAATGTCATCTACATATCTTTGGTAATAAATTATTTCATGTGTGATTATTGTTCTGTAGAATGTATTGTTGTTCGATATGGTGTAGGAATATTTCTGCTAGAATGCCTGAGATGGGGGAACCCAGGGAGGCCGTCTTTCTGTGTGTAGAATTTGTGTTCGTATATGAAGTAGTTTTGTGATATGATGATTTCATGTGTGAGTTTATGTGGAGTGTTGTTTGCTGTGAGCATATTTTGTAGTAAGTTACAGTGTAGTAATTGTCTTGTATAGTTAAGAGAACGTGTAAAAGGAAAGAATATTTTGAAACGCGCAGGAAGTAAGCAATTACGTATTCACTTAGTTAAGTATTTTAAAATTAGGTCAATACATTTAGTCGCCTTTTTTGTCATGGGAAATGTAATGTAATCATAAAACCTTCGTTGAATATTATTATATTTTATTATGGCAATGCTTTTGATCCAAATTTAACAAATTATATAACATAAACGTTCTACGAAACTTAGTTTTATTGCGTTATATTATGGGGTAATTTTAAGATTATTTTATGTATTAACTAATAATAATATAACTAATTTATAAAGATCTTGTTATATGGGCGTTTTTTATGTCTAGCAAACAATTTTGATTATTTTTAAAACAAATTTAATACAATTCAGAGTTTAATTACAAGATTATATCTTATTAAATGTCATAATTTTAAAATAGAAGTACTTCATTAAAAAAAAATTATAAATATATTATTCGTAGTGCTGAGATTGAGAGTTGAAACTTGAAAAATCAAATTAAAAAGAAATATGAGTTTAACTACAACATTATATCTTATTACATATCATTAGTTTAATTTGCAAAACAGCAGAAGTGAAAAAAGACATCTGTATTCAAGCAGAGTCGAGACGCAAAGGGCGCCAGCAAACGCCAATACTGCCGAGACCTGGGCCATTGCAAGCGGTCGTGGCCGTTCTGGCTTTAAACGCTGGAAACTGCCACTCCGTGTGAAAGCACCAATGGCCTCTATTGCTTAGCAACATAACTCTAGTTACTCCACAACTCTAGCCGGCGAGCAGTCGGCGATTTGTGACTGACTGAACGCAAAAAGGTGCGTTCGGCGTTTGGTTGGCGTTCAGTGGTCCGTGTGAAACCGGCCTGATTCACAGCATTGATTAATGCGCTGACCTAGCGCGAATCGCGTCTGCTGAATAATCAGTAAGTAGTGGTTTTTGCAAAGTTAATACAAAAATTTGTAAATTCTACAAAAAACCTCAAGATGTACAACACAAAAACTGCAAGAAAACTAGTAGCTCACGTGAAGACGGAATCAACAAATATGATACTTATATCCATTTTCGAAACGGCTCCAACGCTTGCAATTTCTTAGCGATGGTCTTTGATACAACACACACTACAAAACCAATGTTTTTGAATAGGGCTAGTACAAGTATTATATCGATTAGTACCGATCGTTCGCGAGCCAGCTATAGTTGAACTGATTTATATTGGGCTTCTTAATTACATATATGTATTTTTATTTGTATATACACACATACGCATGCGCGCGTGTCTACACACACACACACACACACACACACACACACACACACACACACACACACACACACACACACACACACACACACACACACACACACACACACACACACACACACACACACACACACACACACACACACACACAAATGTAACTACTTATACCAATTTGTGATAACATATTTTCTGTTTTCGTAATATGTATTATAATAATTGGAATATTTTGAGGTGCCAAATTATAACATACTTTTCTTGGTTGTTGATTTTTCTATTTGTTATCACATTAATATTGGTTTACAATGGAAATACTCAGTAGTCATCCTCTCCTCAACACGTTCGCTGCGAATGACTTCTAGCGTGAAGGTCACTAAGAAACTAAATTTAATTTGATACTTTTGCTTCAGAAATTAAAGAATATGAGAATAAAAATTAAATTTGAACCTTGAAAATGGAAAAAACTAGGTAATATTTCTAGACGGCAGCAATTTGCGAGCGTCCCGTGATAATTAGTACTTTATTTTTTACAGTTATGCATGTGATTCACATTTGTAACTATAATAAATAAATATTATTTCGTGAAATAAAAATTACGAATTAGGTTTTAAAATATTAAATTAAAAATATATACAATTTTTTGCGATCTTACAAAATATTTTCACATACTTACATGATAACTGAGATGTGTCGTATTCTTGCTTAGCGTTTACCGAAAGCACTAAAAAGTGTACCTTTTACATTTACGTGAATAACTAAACAAACTCAATAACAACTGAAACTATTTACAAAATATATACATCCCCCCTCTTTTATCTCACAGTCTAGTATTTTACTGTAAGTGATACCGGTCGAAACAATGTCAGTGATACCAGCCTATGAATGTTTTCAGTTCAGGCATTGTCACCTTTTTCCAATTGTTTATTCTTGATAATGGTGTGAGATTCGGTTTACAATACACATCCTATGCATAACTATTAGTAGCTTTCACAATATTCTCAAAAAAATCTCATCAAGAAATAGTCTGAACCAGTCATACGGTCGATTTTCTTCCGGGAATGGAACGATAAGTTAATTTTCTTTTGTAAACGGAAAGTTGCGAAGGTCTAGTGTACTAAATGCCCATTGAGGATTATAATCTATTTCTTCTTTCAAATCGGAATCAGTCAATTTTTCGAGATCGTCATCGGCATCCTCTTCAGCTGGATCCAGGTCACTCTCATGGTGGTGGTCGTCGCTAGTCTTAGACTCCGCTGTCTCATTTGTAGGGTCCCTAGTACACTCTACTGCATCATTGGTATTAAATAAATAGTCCTTAGAAGTCTCAGGTACACCTTTCCATATCAAGAACAATATCACACACAGCCACGGTCAGGCACTACACTCTCACTAACACTACTGACACAAAAATGGCGGGTAATTTTTGACCAAACTAAAAGAAATATCCGACATACGTCACCTTGACGCTGCAACAGTTAACTGAGTCTCCTGTAGAACGCTGAGGTAGATAAGGACATTTCTGAATGGAAGTGCTGACTGTCTTTTATCGAAGACGGCCGCAGTGAACCTGTTAAGGTAGTTATTCTATTCACTTTACTAATGCTTTATTAAATAATTTAAAAAAAGTAATAACACTCATACAATCTGTCTTCATTCTTTAGTGACATCTTAAAGAACAAACACGGCACAGATCACACATACTCTTCGATCACATCACTTCTAACTTTCAAAATAATGGTACCGAGGAAGCGCAACTGCAGCATTCCTAGCGGCAAAAGCTAACTTGTTAACTTTCCTCCAAGTGTAAGTTAACAACTTTTAGTTAACAAAAAGTCTGGTCGCAAGTAAAAGCAAAAGTGTAATAACAATTAACAACCAGCTCGTCATGAACAGCAACAAGATTTCGACTATATTATTATTTTATACTAAAGAATTTGAATTTGTTCTGAATTTACTGATTATAAGCTCTGTTGGCTAATTTTAATGAAAATAAAAAAAATACTTATTGTTTGTTGACTCCTTGGGTCTTGACCTTTGATACTGCTTCGATCCACTTTCACATAACTCACTTATTTTTCCTAATTCTTTATTCAATTATTTACGTCACACTTTTTTAAATTATACAAATACAAAAAATTACATTTCCCTTAATTCTATTAACAAATTTTACCCCTTATTAACATTACTGACACTTGGCCCCCTCCCCCCAATACGTCTGCCCTCTTCTGAAGTTCCTCCAAGATTCCCTGATCACTTCCTTTTTTCCAACTTCGCGTCATCTCTCCCCCCTCTCGTATTTTCAGTTAATTTGGTTATTCCCATAACCATCTACAAAGAGCTTACCCTAACGGCTCATTGTTATAACCCAGGTAATTTGAAAAGTCCTATCTTAAAATAGTTCAATCCTTCTTTTGTTAAAGATTCCCCAGCCCCTTTATGACTACACTCGAAATGGAACAATGGTACTTTGTCCGTAATTTTAGGAACTATTCTGGTCGATTTGGCTTAATATTTCTTCCGATTATTTTTCTTTTTGGATATAAGTTGAATTTATTCTTTATCCTCAAACATTATATTATAATATATATATATATATATATATATATATATATATATATATATATATATATTTGTTGACTCCATCTTCTCATGAGCTACTAGTTTTCATTAAACACTTGTAAATATTTACAAACTTGCCTATAGTAGCACTTACTTATATTTGTTGAGGATGGTCGTTTCGGGAGAAGTGTTGACAATGGGACACATCTTCCTAAACGGCCGCCCTCAACAAATATAAGTAAGTGCTACTATAGACAAGTTTGTAAATATTTACAAGTGTTTAGTAATATATATATGTTGATAACTTGAAGCTTATAAAATCTTGCCCTTATTATTTTGTTGTTACTGAGGAGTATGAAATATTTATGGAACAATAAATACACAATGTATAGGCAGGTGGCTTAATCATACTTATTTATATTATCTGCCTAATCAGACAAAAAATTGTTAAAAATAAATATATAACTTACCATTTGATAACTTACATATTAGAACACATATTTAAATTAATCACTTTAACAATAAATCCACAGTAATAAATCCATCCCGTTACAGGCTTTGTACCAACCGATGCCGCCAATAGAGGGTTAGCTTAATTAAAGGAGCAAATGTTTTGAAACGCGTCAGCAAGTAAGCAATTACTTATTCACTTAGTTAAGTACTTTTTAAATATACTTTAACAATAGTTTATGACTATCCGAACTTTAAATTTTGTAAATTTGTTAAAACCTACTAAGAAATGTTTCAGTAAGTTTTAACAAATTTACAAAATTTAAAGTTCGGGTAGTCATAAACGGGTATTGTTAAAGGGATTAATTAAGTTTCGCCGAACGTAATGGACTACACAAATTCAAGACATTTTTAAAGAAGTAAACTTAAAAGTAGCATGTAAGGGCATAAATACCTGTAGGTTAAGAAAATTATTAGGTAACCTAAAGAACAAAATATAAAGTCAGGGTTATAAAGTAAACAGAAATTAATGTGACAATTTACATTGGCCAAAGTAAATGGAAAATTTTAACTAGATTTAAAGGGATTTACATTGGCTAAATAAAATTAAAACTTTTAACTAAATTTAAAGGATATATTAGTCATATAAAGTTTCAAAACCTGAAAAAAATAAAGCATTGCTAAATATATTTTAAAAGCTTAGTATAAATTAGAAATAAAAATTCTTAAATTAGTTAACAATGTTAAATCCATAAATATACTAAACAGTTTTGAAGGTTTGATTATTAAATATAAGGAAAATAATTAAATTCTGATAAAGGATCAAATTTCAATTGTTTTCGTTGGTTATGATATTATATTCCTATTATACTTTTGTAAAATATGATAGCCTAAAATATAAAATAGTAAATTCAAAAATTGTAACTGTAACCCCTCACCACATCAAATTGATTAACTGGTGACCTGGATGCAGTGTTATTAGTTGGCTTGACAGGAGAGAAGACAACATTGTTGGTCAGATAGTGACCAATTAGTGCAAGAGGCATGGTGAGGGAGTTAATGATGTATGTATTAATTTTAACATAGTTCAAATGTTGCTATTATTGTTATAATGTCCTCTGAAGATGATTGATTTGGAATTGAGATGTAAATACAGAAAAAATAAAAAAAATTAATTTGTTATTGAGGTGTTATTTATTTAAATTAAAAAAATAAGCCTCAGTTATGTTAAGTTGTTAGAGCCTAATCATATGTTGAAGCAAACAAAATTTTTCTTTGCAACTATTGAATTAGACACTGTGTCAATATGCTGGGGTGTATTTTTTACAAAACGACTGCAAAAAGTGGAAAGTGATCAGTTGGTGCTGAATGAAGCTGATGACATTAAACATTTTAAAAAATATGTTATATTTATTCCATTCTTGAAACAAAATGTAGCACATTCAATGCAGCAAAAGTTAACATAGGTTACACGGGAAGCTAAACAATATTAAATATAAAACTTAATTTTTAGTGTTAGAAGTTGCCAATACTATCTATATCCTTATCTATAGCCAATATTGAAATTCTAACTCAATTCTATCTGAAATATATTGGTTAGTGTGATCCCTGTTCTAGCACCATTGCGTTTGTTTCAGTAATGTTGAACTTAATCACTGGGTAGTCTCTGGCCAAGTTCCAGGATCTCTATATTTATGAAAATATAGCTAACAAAATTTAAATCAATATTTACAATCACTAAACTGTACTGAAAAAAATCACTGGAACAGAAAGTTAAAATCTGATTAAAAGCTTTGGTCACCAGTGACTGATACACCATGAGCAGAAACTAATAATCAGCAATACAGACAAGCTACACTGTCGATATGACTAGTGATATAATCTCAAAAATTTAAATCAAATGACTGGGCCATACTGAAGAATTTAATAATGATTGATAATGCCACTCACTGAAGACTGGATGCAGAGTACATAAATACTATGCTTCACCACTAGTGATTGACCCACAGTTAATATGTTAATAAATATTTCCTGCTGTATCTTTATATACAAATTCAATAACCTGATTGATTTATAATCAATTTACAGGCAAAACTATAGTAATTAGAAATTTTTAATTTTGCAGGGTACTTTTATCACGAAATTGTCTAAAAAGAGATTTTTTAAAATTTCAATTTTGAAAATGTATAAATGCAAATATTGCTCCTGAAAACAGAAGTGATCTCAGACCTCAGTCATGCAAGCTGAACAAACCTTAAATAAAACTACAAAGTACTAATGGATAGTTGAAAATAGTTCTTTCAAATAATATAAGGGGGGTTTCACACCAAAGCCGGATCAGACGAAGACGGGTACGAAAATCGCCTGTTCACTAAATACACAGTATTTATAAGGGAGTTTTCAAATACAGCACTGGGCCATGCCCAGCGAGGCTGGGCTGTGTCAAGCAAGACCAAGCCGTTTTGTGCAGTCTTGCCTGCCACCAATTGAAGTGTTTTTTGTCAAATGGTTTCTGCCTTCGTTCAGTCTATTCGGTGGTCCAGCCTAGTGGGTTAAGAAATATTGTGGAACTTAGTATTTAATTTGTGGACAAATTGATTATATTATCAAAAATGTATGACTACACATTCTGAAATACCTACAAAACCGTTCATCTTCTTGTGTAGAGTTACAAACTGTCTACTAGTCTAGTGATATTCATTGATATTGTGTGTCCAGTATTGCCTTCTTTCTTCCTCATATTCATCATCAAGTGATGAACTATTCAATAACATCATCACCAAACGTTGATAACACTATTATTGGACTACGTTGCAACTGAGACCAACAGGAAGGAAGCACCTCTCACTACAAGGCTAGAAAACCTACTAAGTGCGAATCGGTTTCAGTGCGAATGCATAGCAGATTGTGCTCAGCTTGGCACTGCATCGTTTCGCTCCGCTCGGCTTTAGTGTGTAATACGCCTAATTCACACTGCAAAAATACCAATTTTTCCTATTACTTGCATGATCTACTAAATCAACTTGGTTTTTGTTTCACATAAATTTTTATGATTGCTGTATTGTGTGGTTGGTAAGTCAAAATGAAATGAAATCCTACTTCAATAACTGTGAAAAGTAATATCATTTTTTCTTGCTTTCTCTCTCTCACTTACACAGGGCGATTCAGAAAAATACCTAAATAGTTCGAGAAAAATCTAAATTGAAAAATAAGATAAGAAGTTCATATAAACATAGGACCATATAAACGTATGATTCGTTAGTGAGTACCGACTGGCAAATTTCACCACATTTAAACTGCTACGATGAAATAAGATCATACTGAAACTGTTAGGGCTCTAATTAAGGGGTGTAAATGGTAGCTTCTTATAGTTTTTTGTCCTGTGAATTTGAATAAAACAGGTTCCATAACCATATCTTAAATATTTTTTTGAAACATTGGAAATAAATCAAACAAAAAAAAATTGTGGTAAAAACACCCTTGTTTTTAATGTTTGATGTACAATAACTTTGTAAAATGCATTATAAAAACATAATGATTTTGAAAAAACAATTATTTTTAAAAAAATTGATGTAAAAAAGTCAATTACAGAACAAAAATAACTTGCAAATCATTCATTTTATTAACATTAAAATACCGGAAACTTGGGCAAAACAAGGTAACTTTTTATATAAATAGTAGTACTTCTAGTCCAAGAATATCTTCAACTAAAAAAACTTACAAAATAAAGTTAATAAATTCATAATTAAAATATTCTAAAACACTTGTAAATATTTTACAAACCTGCCTATAGTAGCACTTACTACATTTGTTGAGGATGGCCGTTTCGGGAGATGTGTCCCATTGTCAACTCAGACCGTAACTAAGGACTCACCTCAAGATGTACATAAAGTGTTCATGTAAACTGAAGGCAAGTTGAAAAATGAACAATTAATAATTTTACATATCTGTTTTGAAAATCGAAATTAATGATATTATTTGACAAATACAATGAATAAATTTTAGGTTGGCAGCATTAACAGCCGATAAACAATCAATATTTTCACTAAACACTTGTAAATATTTACAAACTTGCCTATAGTAGCACTTACTTATATTTTTTGAGGAAGGATCTCCCTATCTGGCCTATGTAAAAACTGGGGCACGGACTGCAGGTTAGTTTGTAAACTCCAGTGGTGTTTTAAATATCGTCGATTTTGTTGTTGGGTTAAAATCTTTTATTGAGAGTGTTGTTTGTGGAGTAGGCTATTTTGTAGTTGTATTTTCGTAGTGTGTTGGTTAGATTGTGGGTTTTGGATGATCTGTATGGTATTGATAAGTATTTTATAGGATTGTCGTGTTGTGTTTATGTATTTAGGTTTTTTTTAGGCAGTTGTACAATTTGTCAATTATTGTTGTGTTGTATCCCTTAGTTTGTGCTATATGTTTTATGGTGTTTAACTCCTGGTACTGTTCTTCTTTGTCTAACGGTGTTTTAAACAGGCGATATATCATGGTGTTGTAAGCGGCTAGTTTATGTTGGTGTGAGTGGTTTGAGGAGATTTGAATGGTTGTATTGGTACTAGTGGGTTTTCGGTATATGTTGAATTTGTGTTTGTTTAAACTAGCTGCTTACAGCACCATGATATATCGCCAGCTTAAAACACCGTTAGACAAAGAAGAACATTACTAAGAGTTAAACACCATAAACATATAGCACAAACTAACGGATACAACACAACAATGATTGACAAATTATATAACCGCCTAAAAAACAAACCCAATAACCCAAATACAAACACACAACATGACAAACCCATAGAATACTTTACAATACCATACAGATCATCCAAACCCCACAATCTAACCAACACACTACGAAAATACAACTACAAAATAGTCTACTGCTCTCACAACATGAAACCAAACAACAAAATTAACGACGTTTACAACGCCGCTGGAGTTTACAAACTAACTATTACAAACTACAGTTCGTGCCCCAGTTTTTACATAGGCCAGACAGGGAGGTCTTTTTACACACACTACCAAGAACATATAAAAGCACTAACAAACAATAACTACCAATCAAACTTTGCCGTCATCTCAAGGAGTTTAGTTGATTATTTAAAAAAAAGTATAATTTTACGAATGGTAAGAATAGTATCATTGAGCCAGAGTTCTGAATACTAACATCAATGTAAAGAACCAGAGAAGAGTAATCATTTAACTAAGGAGCAAGGATAAGGCTGGGCACATACTTGAAGGAATAAACATCACTGCACTTAAGTACAATTTTATTTAAAATAAAAAACTAAATTTCCTATTCAATAGGAATATATTTCAATAGCTCATTCAATAATAAGTTCATTCAAGTATATGCAAAAGTTAAATTTAAGGAAATAAAAAAAGGGGTCAATAAATAATTATATCTCGATGATGCAATTACAAAAGGCAAGAACTTATTCACGCTCTGAGAAATTTAGGTAAAGGAGCTTAAATTATGTTTCAATAAACAGAAATCATATATTGTTTACCTAAATAAGAATTCTCTGTTCATTAATAATAAACCTAATTATAAAGGTAATATTCAAGATGATAAAATCTGCCACATGAGTAATAAAGGAATTGTAAAGTTTATTTGCTTTATTGCTGTTATTAATTAACAATTAATTAATATTGTATCATTTTATAAATAAAGGAGTGAAGATAAATGCGTTTAAGGTAGGTAATAGTATAAGATAAGGTAATTAAATGACAGGTAAATAAATTGAACAATAGGTAAACTGGTGTCCAACTATTATAAAATATTATTAAGATTAAATCATAAAAGTTGAAAAGTAATACAATAACAAATAAAGAAAGGGTTCACACGCACGCACACACACACACACACATAATGATTTTATGTTTTTTTCCCTTTATTAAAAATACTGATTAGTTTTCGAAAGAAGTGTTGGTACAGATGAGCCAATATCAAGATTATATTAGTTTGAAATAAATAATAAATATAAATAAATTAACAAGTAGAAGCTCAAATAAAAGTGAAACATTAACAAATACTATAATTTACTAGTTCAACAAATATTAACTTTGAACACCACATTTATGTGATTTAGAGACATAAGAAGTCTCTAAAGCAAATTCTTAAAAAAAAGTAATACTAAATGCTCTAATCTTAATCTCTGGCTGTTATATAATACAACCCTTTAACTGGCTTATTAGTAATTATTAATTTCAACATTCAAAAACTCTTTTCCTTTAGCTTATTATAAATAACTTTTATTTAATTAAATAATAAGATGTACGCATGTTGCTTGATTGGATGAGAATTATAAAAGTAAAATTAGAAATTTCTGCTTATACAGTTAACTTCTGCTTCTGATAGTAATTCCAAGGACTGTTTCCTCTAGCAAATCGCTCACTGGCATCCCTAGAGATATCTTTGGTGTGGTCCTTACGTATCAGCATTCTTCCTTCTTGATCCTAATCGGTCTATTAACCCTAATAATTTAGAATAATCCAATGGCTCTTTATTGATCGATTGTAAGCAAAAACCACTTAAAAACACAAATATTATTCTATAATTAGTAAATCTTTCTCAGTAAAAAAGTGGATTTAAAACCCATTTTATATGAAATATTATTGGTTCAAGGATGGTTATATTCTAAAAATTATTGATCTTGATTTTCCCCCCCTTCAAACATTAGTGTGGATGCTGTCTTTTATGTTTATATGTATATATATATAAAATGTCAACGGAAAAACAATGGATAACGTTAAATATCAAGAATATATATATATATATATATATGTCTTTTCCTTTTTTGATTGACAAAGATCTTTTTGATTGAAATATTTCAGTAGTGTGACGAGTTTTTATATGTGTCTATTTATATATTTCCAAGAGATTGCAGTTTTGGACTATTGCCATTAGGTTTCCTATCTAGTCCAAAAATTCCTAAACAAGCTTTAAGCTCTACTAGAACTAACCTAAATATATATATAAATAAATAAATAAATATATATATATATATATATATATATATATATATATGAAGTTAATATATTACTATTGTAAGTAATTTTATCCACCATTAAGTGCAATAATTTTACCTTGAGTGATTCGACAATGGTCAAGTGACCGAAAGGTGCCTCATCACTCAAGGTAAAATTATTGCACTTAATGGTGGATAAAATTACTTACAATAGTAATATATTAACTTCATAAAGTCAGTGCAACGGGAAAACAATGGATAACGTAAAATATCAAGAATATATATATTCTTCTGTCTATATATAGCCTTCTGTCTACGAGGCCTCCAATAAGCCAACTCACATACAAAGGAACCAATCTCCCCCAAACCACTTTGTCGAAATACCTTGGCATGAAACTGGATACCAGGTTAACATGGAACCAGCACATTCAAGATATGGTGGAACGAGTGGGAAAAAGAGTTAGCCTCCTGAAGAGACTGACAGCTACCAAGTGGGGTTGTACTCAAGATGTTCTCAACACAGCCTAGAAAACCTATGTGAGACCCACAATGGAATATGTGTGTGAAGTAGTCTCTTTAGCAAACAGCAGCAACCTCCAAAACCTTGACAGAATACAGAATAATGCTCTAAGAATAGTCACTGGAGGAGCTTTTTCTACACCAATTTGTGCCATGGAGATCCAAACAGACACCGAACCCTTAAGTACCACGTGAGAGAAACTTACACTGAAGTTCTGGGAGAGATCCAAAAGAGTTGACTACAGGTACTGGAACGGAAAGGCAGCCACACACAGCTTAAAAACACAAACAACTGCTCTTGAACACATGCAAAACTAAATATAACATCCACCTAGGCAGCCCTGCGCCCTTGAAAACTTTCAATACTGTCTTTGGCGCATCACCTTTAATGAATCTTTCACTGCTGAGCCAATCAGCCCCCAAATATCTGTCTAACCCGGATGAACTACGGAAATCTGCACTGGAGACTATACATACACCGGGGCAGGCGTGTACTCACACCTTTTTCAAAAAAGTCAAGCACTTGGGATATACTCAAGCAACTACGATGGTGAGATAGCTGCAGTAATAACAGCTGTTAAAGAGCTGAGGCTAGCCACAGAGAAAGAACAACTGAATTGCAGAAGAGTTGCTATTTTCATTGACTCACAAGCTGCAACTATCGTGTTAGCCAGCAGCACTCCCACTGGCTGCAGTTTAACATTAGAAGTTAGGAAAAGTCTCGCAAAACTCATAGAAGACGGATGGATTGTCCACCTCCAGTGGATCTCAAGTCATGTGGGAATCCCTGGTAATAAGAAAGCCGACAAATTAGCGAAGGACGGAGCAAACATGCAACAGCCTATTTCCCTTATCAGCTTAAAATCTGATAAAAGCCATATAGAAACTGCAGTCAGACAACACTGTAAATCAGTTCACCTGGAGGCAAGTAGAGGAAAGAAGTGGCAAACGTTACTGTTGGAAGGGCCTCTCCCCCGAAACCTAAGCAGAGCGGCTGCCGTCGCACAATTTCGTACTTGTACTGGGCATGATTACCTCCAGGCACATCTTCACTGTCTTGGTCTGGTGGACACTGACATCTGTCCCCTATGTCTAGGAGAAAGAATAAACGGCGACAATCTGCCAAAGTGCCCCGAACTGGCGAACATTTACGTTATCCATTGTTTTTCCGTTGCACTGACTTTATGAAGTTAATATATTACTATTGTAAGTAATTTTATTCACCATTAAGTGCAATGATTTTACCTTGTGTGATGAGGCACCTTTCGGTCACTTGACCATTGTCGAATCAGAGACGATATACTTGTAATATACCACCCACCATTCACAATGAACACATCATAATCCAAACAAACTAAATATATATAACGAAAACATACAATTCACTGTTGAAACAAAAACAAACAGAACAATTAACTATCTTGACATCACTTTAAATATAAATAACAATAAAATAGAAACTACAGTACACAGAAAACCTACTTCCAACAACACCACAATACACTACAAATCTAACCACCACTGGACACACAAAATTAACAGTTACAGTAACATGATAAATAAAGCAATAAAATACATACAAGATAACAAACAAAAATTAAATGAAGAATTGGATAACATTACAAAAATAGCAATAGAAAATGGATACAACAAACACCTTATAAAAAACATATACAATAAATTTACAAAAAAACCTAACCACAACACTACAACCTGAACACAAAAATAATAAAAATAAAAAAGTCTACCTAAAATATAAATACACCAATAACAAAATAGAAATACTAACAAATATATACAACAAAGAATACTACACTCCAACATACAAACCAAACAACAAAATAATAAAATATCTTAACACAAACCACAAAACAAATAAAGAAAAACATAACCTATCAGGAGTTTACAAAATTATATGTAACGACTGCAATGCATTTTACATAGGGAAAACGACCAGATCATTTAAAATAAGATATGAAGAACATTACAGAGCATTCAAAAATAAAAATACAAAGGTATCAAATGTTGCAGCACACCTAATATCACATAAACATGAAATAACAACTACGAAAATAACCTAACCATACTTGAAATAAATAATAACCCAATAGAATTAAACTCACTAGAAAAATATCACATTTATAAAAACACACACAACAATTTAATGAACTTACAGATCACATATACAGAATACATACTATATAAAAACATCATACACACAGATCAAGAGAAAATGCGTGTAATGTCAACAAATACCAACATCACGGACCGAACATCTACACCAGAAAAATATCAGTGATTCGACAATGGTCAAGTGACCGAAAGGTGCCTCATCACACAAGGTAAAATCATTGCACTTAATGGTGGATAAAACTACTTACAATAGTAATATATTAACTTCATATATATATGGAAGAAAAGGGAAAACATTGTTTACAAGAAAACGTGTGGTGAAAAAAGAAATGCTGATTTTGTTGGAGCTGAGGACTGGTTACAATACGAATGGCCAAAGATTTTGGCCGAGTATTCTCCTAGCTGCATATACAATGCAGATGAAACAGGACTTTATTATCGTGCTTTACCCGAACATACTTACTTATTTAAAAATGAAATTGCTAACGGCTGTAAAATATGTAAACAAAGAATAACTGTTTTGTGTTGTGTTAACATGGTTGGCCATAAAGAAAAACTCTTAATTATCGGTAAATCTAAAAATCCACGTTGTTTTCAAGGTATCAAAAAGCTACCGGTTGAATATCATTCAAACTCCAATGCTTGGATGACATTAAAAATTTTTAATGAATGGCTGACTAATTGGGATACCAGCCTCAAACGCAACATTGTCCTTCTACTAGACAACTGCACTGCACATAATGACATAAGCACTACGCTAAAACACATCAAAGTGATTTACCTTCCGGCCAATACTACATCAATTATTCAGCCATGTGACCAAGGCATAATTAAAAATCTCAAAAGTTTTTATCGACGAGAGATGCGTGCTAGAATTATAGAAAATATGGATGAATTTCAAACCCTTACCTCAAATGAATTGGCTAAAAAAACTTCTTTACTCGATGCTATTCATCTGATAGCAAAATCTTGGAATGAAGTTTCTGAAAAAACTGTGAAAAATTGCTTTAGAAAAGGTGGGTTTTTTGTTGAAGAAAATCAAGATCAAGCTACATCTGAGGAAGTCTCTGAAGAGAACTTGAAGCCTTTCGATTTGTCCATAAAAGAATATACTGAGTGGATGGAAGTTGACGATAGTATTGAAACAGCAGCGGAAATGACTGAAGACGATATTTGTGAGGTAGTTGCTTCAACATCAAAAGTTACTGAAGAAGAAGAAGGCACCGATGATGACGAAAATGATAAATGTGTACCGCAAAGATCTAAGCAGGAAGTTCACCAAGCTCTTGAGATTCTAAGGCAGTTTGTTCAACAAAAAGCAGAAAATTTCAACAAACATTATGAATATGAACAATTTATAAACAATATTTTTCGAGAAGACTACAGACAGTCACATATAGAGGAATTCTTCGAGAAAAAGTAAATGTAAATTTGAAGTGTAAATAAGATTGAAGTGTTTTATAATGAAGTTTTAAGTGTTAAAATGTTTTGATCAAGTGTTTTACGTAGTTCTATATACTGTATTTTTTTCAATTATGCTAAATTCAGTGTTTAAAAAAAAATCTACAGTCGAATAAAATAAACTGACATGAAATATGCCCACTAATTTTAACAAGTAGAAAACTAAATTACAGAAATTCTACTACTGTACATAAAACTGTCCGGAATAGCATCAAAATTTGGTAAGTACAGTTTAATTATAGTGTTACAGAATTAGAATGACTTGATGTAATGATAGGCTTAAAGGTAGGATCGTTCAGAACAAACAGTTGTGGCAATAATACAGTGAGTTCAATGCAGTACGGCTGTAGACTACATCGTGATTAAGCGTTCGGTTATTGTTATCAAATATGCTTCTGACAAATATGATCACAATAAGCGGCGCCGACTGTATTAAGGACTTATTGACTCCGTGCATTAAAATTTTGGAAAATGAATTATTTATAACAATATTTATTAACCTAGGTAATTATGGAACAAATAACACAAAAATCAGATATCTAACTATATTTATACGGAACCTACACAACATTAAAAAAAGTACTTAAAAAATCGGAAGAATGATGTGGTCTTTCTCATGTGCTATTTGACAAAAATGGATGGTTTTAAAAGGGTTAAAAGATAGATTTATATCACAGTAATTGTTAAGTACACAATTAAGATCGCAGGGGACACCTAGTAGCTATGAAATTTAAGTGAATTTTAAGCAAACATTTTTATACTTTTTGGTACAGTTTATACTTATTTCACTCAAATTTGTAAAGGTGTATTACTGCACTATTTTTGCTGGCTCTAGTCACAAGCAATATAAGTGGAAGCATTGTGCCTAAAAAACTGTGTGGTTTTCCTTATACATAAAAAAATTGTACAGGTTTTCAAACGTATTCATGTCATGTGTTTCCACTCTAGTTCTGATCTCTCCAATTTGAACTCTCAAGGCCGGCCACACACCAGATACGGCAGATATGACAAATGAAGTAGTGCATGAGGTTTGTATGTTACATATTTCGTGAAAATGAATAGGGAAGAAGTAACTAATATAGCTTAGTGGAACTTCTTCAAGTTTATGGATAACAGCTCCCAACAGAAAAATATGGGTGCACCCCCATAAACA
Organism: Prosapia bicincta; assembly: GCA_036971475.1. Taxonomy (NCBI): domain Eukaryota; kingdom Metazoa; phylum Arthropoda; class Insecta; order Hemiptera; family Cercopidae; genus Prosapia; species Prosapia bicincta. Next base: position 39,361,834 of record JBAIZL010000002.1, read on the forward strand.
AAAAATGAAACTTACAATAGTTTATTGCAGAATTAAGAGCAGATGCAGGAAATTTTTTTAATTACTGTCATATGAAATCAAAGACATTTGATTTCATTCTTGAGATAAGGCAAAACGCCGAGCTGTGTCTGCCTTATCCGGTGTGTGGCCGGCTTAACAATGCTGACATTTTTCAAGCAAATCAGACTTTAGAAACTGGTTTTATCAGCGATATTGTACTTTCCTAATATTTTAATTATTATTAAAAAACTTCATGGAGTACGAATTTTATCTTGAGGTGACAATAAAAAATTGCAACACGCTTTTAGAATAAACTTTAAACATTAAAAGCAGTGTAACAAAATATTTCAAATAAAGTAGTGAATTTGAACATACCTGAAGAAAAATAAATTCGAAAAATTGGTAAAACCATAAGATCTTGGGTAAATATTTTGGTTCACTATTAAATTATCAAGCCACCAGCTATAAATTTCTATGTTATGAGGATTCCATAATTTTTCTAGGCATGCCGGAGAGTACCTAATTTATAAAATAACTCAAGCCAATATAATTGCAATAGAGTCCTAGAAAATGCAAATCAGAAGTCAAATGTAAAAATAAAATTATTAAAATATTTGGAATATCATTTCTTGCAATTTTTAATTAAAGCACTTAAATTCCGAAATTCCCTCATTTTGTTTTAAAAATTATGTTGGTCAAATGGAAACCTTCATTCTTCATGCATTCATGTAATCGTACCTGGAAATTATCCATTGCCTTCACCATCATGTCGTTCAGTTCTGCTGCTATTTCATTCTGAATTGCTAGCTTCAGTTGTTCGAGGGATTACGAATTACACTTTCGATTTCAAATATCCCCAAAGAAAAAGGTTACATGCCGAAAGATCTGTGGAGCAAGTAGGATATGAAAAATAACTATTTCTTGAAATAGTAGTTTGTTGTAACCAAACTGTCACATGTACACAATGAAGTGGTATTGTGTGTAGAATATGAGAATTTTCTGCGCCTAGTACCAGAAATATTGTTTATTATCAACATAACCAGATAGGTGAAAATGGGCGTCATCTTACGTTATGATTGTTGAATCATTAGTTAAAATGTTCAGAATTGATTGTGCTCACTCTCTTTGGTTTTAGAAATCATGTTGGCTTAGTTGTTGAACAGTTACGATATTATACAGATGAAAATGGAGAAACAAACGCAAAATTGTGTATGACAGGGCGACGTGGCCTTCTGGCTACGAACAATCGTAAAGCATCTGTGTTTTCGGGAGTATGAATGCAATGTAGACGGCCTGTAGGCTTAAGTTTTAAAGATGAAGCAGTTTCTTTAAAATTTTTAACCCAACACTATCTTGTCTGTTTACTCCAAACTTTGTACAAAACAAACACCGGGTTTTGAATACTGAATAACCGTTACTAAAATAAGGCTCTATGACAAAAGCGTGATGTTATGTGTTCCACGACTCCTGCATTGTAACTATAATGGCACTAAGGAAAGGAATGAAAGTAAAAGACCCAGTTCTCTCCAATTATGATGTACAGTCAGATCAAAAACCATTCACTATTTTAGTCGGTTCCTGTATAAGACAGGTATAAGAACTAGTTAAATAAAGACCATAATATGAGCTTACTTAGCTCTAATACTTGGGATCCATCTGCACTTATAGCCTGGTGCAAATATGCTGAAAAGGAGAGTTCAGTACCTTCTCCAACAAAGGAGGTTATAATATCAATGGACTCCCATCTCAAAACAGCTATATTGTCTGAATGAGTATTCACTATACTCATGGGTATGAACTATTAGCTTACACTTATACATATATTAATGTGCAACAGTTGTCTACAGTAGCACACTTACATTTTGTTTAATGAGAACAGCTGTTTCCCATCTCTTGAAAAGGGTGTCTATAGGCAAGTGTCACATTTCAATATATGTCAAAGTGTATAAAACAATTAAAGATGAAAATGGGTTTTAAATTAATGAAAAATAATTAAGTGTATAAAACAATTTAAGATGAAAATGGGTTTTAAATTAATGAAAAATAATTATGATCACATGAAATATTTTCTCAAAAAGACTAATACAAAAATACATATTGACTTTACATGATAGTTAAATGCTGCCTTTCTTAAAGTATAAAATATAGCTTCCTTTAATTTGTGTGTTCTCAATTTTAACAAGTATTTATAAAATAATCTATTTTTAATGTAACCAAATATATTATGTCTCACTTATAATAATTGTTCATGATATAACTGTCCACGTTGTAGGGATATAAAATCTTGAAACCTATTGCGTTCGACTTATTTAATTTAAGGTTTATACTTAACATATTATTATGTATTATCACTACCATCTTGAACTTCTTGTAATATGCTATGTTAAGTAAACCTTAACTTGACATTAATATAAATAAATGGTATTATGACAAGTGTTTTCAATTACGTATTTTTGTTTAACATGTTGGCCATGGGTGATGGGAGGGTTTGTTACAGCTAGTTCCTACTGCACAGCAAGTGACAACTAACTGTTGCCCCTTCATTTTTCCAATGCTTCCCACTACGGAGAGAATAAAGTAATGGCAATTTAGTTACTTGTCATCTCCATCATATTAAATTAAGCCTTGAGATTATTTAACTTAATTAATTCTACTTTTTATTGTTTATTTTTGGTTTGTTCATTTTCAAAGAATTCCCTTAAGGGTTGAACAGTATTCATGTTCTAAAAACCTAATTTTACAAATTTTTAGTACAAAGCTAACAAGTAAATATTAACTTTAATTTTAGAACAAATTATAGTACTATGGTTTGTTTTGTTTAGGCTCAAATCAAACTGAATAAATAAACCCTACCAGGAATTTTTACAGGATATTAGCTGATATTGCCAGACAAAAGTTTTTTGTTTTCACAACAATGACTTGCATAAACTGTTGGCAAACCACCACCTGCCTAGGCTAGCATGACTCAACAATGCCACAGTTAGCATGTTAATAAAAAATGTATTTAGCTATGCTAATTTTGATGGTCAGATGATCAGGTTTAGATTAGTTGCGATAACTGTAAATTGTATTTATTAAACTCAAAAATGGGAAAAACCCAACTGAAAAAATAAAGGTATAGAGAAATTGGAAAATATATTTTTTGATTTTTCTGTTGAATCCAATGCAGTACTTACAAGTAGAATATAGAGATTTTATCATTTTTTTCTTTAATGTACGCTATTTAAGATTCAGACTCTAGGCCTATTAATAAGACATATGGTTTGGGGAAAATATTTATTTACAAGTATTTTACTTCATATAAAACGTCTTTTACTTTACACTTTTTTAAACTTTATGTAATTCATTACCTAATGAGTAAAGTAACTTAACAAACAGAAAATAGTAAGAAAACAAATATGAAGAAAAGAGAACATACACAATAATGCATATAAAGTGATCACATGCATAGTACATATATATACATACATACATATACATATACATATATATATATATATATATATATATATATATATATATATATATATATATATATATATATATATATATATATATAAAACACAACTGATTAATAAAGCTATGTAAATATTAGACAATGAAATTTAATATATAAATTATTAAATGCATTTCAAATGTACTTCCATTAATCTGTTCTTTAGGAATGTGTAGACTATTGTTTAATACATCGAGTAAAGTCATTACAAAATTACCATGCTGTGATTATTCTTATTTCTAAAAATCTGCAAAATTTCTTTGTGAGTACATCACATCAGTTAAACAGAAGTGAAACATTAAGTGTTACCAGTATGAAAAAAAGGAGAATAATTAATAGTTACCACAAATTTATGGTAAGACAAAACCTCATTATATATGTGATACATACACTATTGCTTTAGGATAATGCACAGTTGTCATGGGAGATATTCAAATACAAATAATTACAATTACAACTAATTTCACACAAAATACAGTATCATAATTTTTCACTGTGACATTCATTATAAACAGTTGATGCACAGCAAAATTACTAGGACAGTACAGTACACATGTGTATATTATAAGAATATGGAATACTGAAAATTGTGAAATACTGAATATCTAAAACAAATAAGAACTCTTCCTGTACAAAAATAAAATTAATAGAACATTACTACTGTTTGTATACAAAGTATTCTTATAAAGCATTCTCCAGGTACCAGTCACATTTTGTCATTCAGTAGTTGGAATCCTTGAGAGTAGCTTAGCTAATAGTTCACCACACAACAGTTCAATGGTTAATATTTCTTTTATTAAGTGACAGTATAGCAATGTTTATATTGGATCATTTCATTTTAGCCATACTTATACCTGATAACTCGTTGACGAATGTGTTAATTTAGTGAAAAGTTGATGTCATTGTATAGTATCAACTACAAACATTGAAAATATTTAGATCTAAATGTATTTACTAAATAAAATAATAATTTTTAATGGTTATACAAATTAAATTTTGAAAGTAATTCTTATTCTTAATATATAAGTGTAGCTATTTTTAAATATAATTTTGTGTTAAACAATAAAATGTGAATCAGTTTAATAAAACTTGTTTTAATTTTATAAACCATAGTTATAGTTATCAGAGAAGAAATATATCAATATTTTCTTGTCACAATCTTCCTGTATTTTATGAAAATTTGAAATGAAGTAGTACATTTTATCTTGTTGCTGATAAGCAAGATTGATAAATAACTTAATGAAAGTTAGTTATTATTGATATTCTTTTTTTAACTAAATACAATGCCATTAGATTTGAAGGAATAGCTTTAGAGGGTTTATTCCAAACAACACATTGAAAATGTAATATTAAACAAAAAGCAAAATTATTATACATTCTACATCTAAAATAAATATACGGTATTTTACTTAAAGAACAAAAAAATTAAACAAATTTTGCTATACCGTGTCATATTAAAATAATAATTTTAATAAATATGTTTAACAAAAAACAATAAAAAATAAAATTTCAATGTTTGTGTACCACTCCAAATATGCGTTTGTTTTTTGATAGACATAGAGCAACAAACAATTTCAAAACAATTTAGTAACTAATTATTAAACTTCCTTTAAGTTTATTATATATGGAAACAGTATCACTTCAAACCTTTTCATATTTTTATTAAAATTAAGATCTTAAGCGACATATTCTAATGGAAAGTTTATAATTTTCATTAAAAAAAAATATTCTATTGCTTTAGAACTGTGTATTTTTAAGGAAATTTTATAGAAGTTCTTTTATAAAATTTATGACACTTTTTATAATTAAGTACAAATGAGAATTACAAATATAAACTCACAACTATTAAAAATACCTTTAAAACAGTTATATTTGGATGGAAAATTAATTGTTGAACAATATAAAAAACTAAAAATTGCACATTATTAGGGGAACTTGAATGAGTCCTGTAATGTTATTAGTATGCTATGAAAAACTTGAAAATTATTTTAAAAATATTTGTGTAATTACCATACATTTTTTAAAACGCACAATGAAAAACCTGGAATAAACTTATATCCTTAAAAGTTTTGTTTTATACATGGCATAATTAAAAAAAAATAAAATTCTTTACCTTCTTTTGTTACTTATAAAAACTGCAAACAATTTCATAATGGTATACATTGTTATATAATTAGTTTACAATTTTTAAATATTTTTAGAAAAGCTATCATTTGATAATTTTTTTAAAAACCCACTCGGTTATCAAGTTTTTAATTATTAAAATTCATCACCTAAACCACTGCCATAATGTCTGGAGTCGATAATGATACAATCATAGTTTTACATAATTGTCACTTCATTTGTATTAAATAACACTCTGTGATATAGAAATGTTGTAAAACGAATACCGTCATGTCAGAAAGTTTCTGTAACATAGTTGTGAATAACATGGATTAATTTATTCTTTATTTATTTTATTTTTAGGAATTTCAATACTGTGATGCCATGTTGGATCATGTGATAACGAGAAAGGGAAGCAGTGTAATACAGCAGCTGGCTTAATGCCACCTATTAGCTGAGACAGACAATCATATAACTTCTTACATCTTTTCGGACTTTTCAGACATACTCCTTCAAGTATAGCATATTTTGAAATTAATAACTTATTTTAAAAGTCTGAGTTAAATACTTCAAAGCTGATATAAATGAGAATGTAAATATATTAAATCATTTATGAAAACCAAGTAAAACTGTCATCAGAATTGTTTTAAGAACTTCTAAAGAAGAGACAGTGCCATTTGAGCCGAATCTGGCATGGTCAACAATTAAGGCACAAATCTTATAACAAAAT